>PNEQ01054827.1:0-21921 GCA_003012365.1 Medauroidea extradentata
GAAGCGCGAATCAAACGCCTCATCATAGCAACGAGCCAAGCACTGCACTAGCGTGCAAGATTCCTGCCAGTCCACTTATACTATGTGACTTTAAGCGGTGACAAATATGTAACTTTTAATGGTGGAAAGTCTGCAGCAAATTTAAGTGCATGTTTGTATTAAGTTTCGCATACACCCGGTTAGTACATTCTGAAGTATGACAGTCTAAAAAGGCCGTGTTTAGTTATGTTGGGGGCTTAGAAACAGTGTTTTTAATTAGCACGATGTCTTAACAATGACATCCCGACCTTGCCCGAAGTGAGTTTTCTATTCGAACATGTGTGTGTGTGTGTCACACTGACAACTTTCAAAAAGAACAAACCCCAATATTTTCCTGAAAGTGCGACATCAAATAAACGAAAAATATTATTGTTTAGTGGAAAAATTAATCATGTTCACACTAAAGCCTGCACATGAATCGTAAACTGTCTCAAGGTACAGTATGCATATATCATAAAATTATAAAGAATAAAGTATTTTTTAAATTTCAAATTTAGCATTCCTCACAAATTCCACGCCTGCGTTCATTCCTCGCGAAATTCCTGAAAGTACTTGAAACTTCGCTCATGTTTTGTAATTCCAAACATTGGCATGACTGGTCTGCGCGGTTGTGCGCTAATCTAATGTTGTGAAACCTGTGGAATGGCAGAGAGAGACAGAGTGAAGATGGTTGCGGCGAGACAGGGGCAAGAGAAGCCCTAGCAGTGCGTGGCGAGCACTAACATGATAACATCGATTAACCGCGTCACGGGCTGCCTACCGAGCCAGGGGTAGATAGCGTGGATAATGTAACCGCAGCAGATAACTAGGCCAACTACGGCTGAACTCTGCCAACGTTTATAACATCAGCTCTCGTCTGACGGTAATGTCTGCCGTGTTTAACCTCAGCTCTGGCTTTCTTATCCAACACTACCTCCTATAACGACTGTTATATTACACCCCCAGTAACTAATGATAATTCCTTCAACTCGAGCAAATACTCACTGTACGTGTTCTAATTACTTCGAAACTAATCACTGCACTGGCAATTTTACACTGATTCCAGTAATATTATATTAAATGCACCTTCATATTGGCATCAAAGATACGGTGTATTACTTTCACACTAATATGTATTCGCTTGCATCCTAACCTTTCGTACAAATAAAACTCGCGGTTTTTTAAATTTTTGCACCCTCAGTATTTGAAATGTTGTGTTATAAAAATTATCCAAAACAAAGTTTTTTTTGCAGGTGAACAGTATCGGATTTTTCAAAGCATTCTGTTCAAATCGTTTCAGTTCTTTTCTGAACTGTGAAAAAAAAGAGAGAAAACTACCAAACTTAGTTCGAATATAAGTTTACAGGGAATAAACAGAATGTATATCAGTGTTTTATGTTTTTCATTTATATATTGGATTATTAAATTAATTTGAGAAGGTTATTCAATTCAGGTAAAATTTAAGGAACTGGTATAAATTTTGTGTTAATTTATTTTAAAAAATAGGAAAAACGTAAAGACGTAGTCATAGCTAGATAAAATAACTATATTCTGTTGAATTAGTATAATATTGTCACACTGCCAATGTTTAGTGTGATCAGAACATGACGTGTTGCGGGCCTTGTAGAGTGGTGAATAATGCCAACTTATGTTAGCTCCATGTGTCACGTCACATTTAAGTGGAAGGCACCTCAACTAGCGATAGAGGCATCCTCGCTTGACGCATGAACTGCGGTGTAGAGGGTCACTCGTGTTGTTTTCAAGCTAAGCTGGTAAACATGTATCCAGTATGTTTACATAGTGATAGAACACATGCTTCATAATGTTATGTATCCCGCATGCCTGTTAGGAACACGTTCTAGGCTCTTTCAGATTGCTCTGTCTGTAAAAACACTGACATGAAATATATAAGCTTTCGTTTTAATTTACGCCATACTTATCACAAATAAAATTGTAGTGTCATCGCTTAAAGACCGATATAAAAATGAGTACCGTAACCGGGTTGCTATGTAACAGTTCGGGGTAGAATTGTGACACACTGAATGTCTGTTTGCTGAAGTTGCTCTGATTGTTCGTGTGCCTGAAGAAAAGAACATATATCACTTCCCAAAATATTGCATCTATTGTCTACGCTGTAAAAAAATATTCCTAAAATGTTTGGGAAATAATTGTCCTACACGCAGTATGGAGCAGTTACCATACTTCCGCCTTGGAAATATGCAAACTATTACAGTGGTTACAATACATGTATGGTAACTTCAGTATACATTTGACTGTTTTATAAAAAGTTCAGGAGTGCTACCATGGACGTCTGGGAAACAATCATGCCATACATACTTTCTTAGCGCTCCTATACGCACGTCTGGCCAGATTACAAATTTTTTTATAGTGTAAGGTAGTCCGCTGTTCCCATTCGCATGCACCTTCTTTGGTCCTTGTGTGTTCTCATTTTTCCTTTCCTAGTTTTTCCAGTTTTTGTATATACCGACTATATTATTATTTCTGAATTATTTATATGTTTGTTGACTATGGCCATCCATTTCTGGATTCACTCATTTATTTATTTCGTATTTTTGTTATATATTTTCTTGTGATTCGTACTTTTATGAACAGTGTGTTTTCTGTGACTCAACAGCATTGATTGCAACGGTGTATACCCAATAAAACAATTCAGTTTGTCGTACACAACCCCCCCCCTGCAACAATAATTCAAAGATCTCAGAATGTATATTTTGAGCCGTAAACTAAAGAAATAACCAAATCTACATGGATGTATTAAAATATTGTTTCTTTGTCACACGTAGAGCTCCTTATTCCTTACTCAAAATACTGCCTACAATTTATTGCTCAGTGCATAACGGCAGTGTCATTTCTGACGCCCGTACTTATGTGGCCCAAATCGCTTCCATTTGTATTGCCTCCTGGATACAAACGACGTCACCATACAGGATTGCTTCAGACTGTGTATCATAGTCGCTTCCAATAACCATCTAAGGTCACCAGTCAGAAGTAATGTTGAGGCGAGCCGCTGATAGGAAGCATGCACACTGCTCAGTGGCTCGCTGATAAGCGTGATAATACACTCCTTGAGCGAGCCAATGTCGTCCTTATCGCTGCCTAGATGCAGGAAAATACTATAATTAGACGACTGCCTTTCAGAAGGTTATCGCTTGATGTTCTTTAACTTACCAGAAGCAGAAAAAAGTTAAGTACATATGTACAACAATTGCACTGGCATGAATAATGTCGCTTGTTCGGAGCCTAGAAGTGTTGAAGCTATCAGGACGACACAGCACACACATCTCGCCTCACCCTAGTCTCTAGATGCAAGACACTGAACTATGGCGCGCTGTCTTCTCACCAACAACTATCCTCTATGAGACATTCAGTGGTCACCCTATAATTTTATTACCTAATATTAAAGATAAAAATGCAATGTACGTGCCTATACCGTTTAAGAGATTCGAAGTCAAGATATTCATACTAAACAAGGATCGCAAAACACCCATTTTACGCCATTATCAACAGAGTAAAAACACACTTCAAGAAACACATGGAGGACTATAAATGTGTACTTCAAAATGACCACTCGTCTAAATTTATAATGAACAGAAAATCTGTTTTATTGGGGCCAAATATGTTCAGTTTTGAGAGAGGGGAAGCTTTTACATTGGTTTTTATTTCCATGGTAGTTTTTATATTAAAAGTAGTAAAGATGATTGCAAAACAACTGAAAGAAACATTTAATTAGTGCTCGCTTTATCGTGAATGGACTATATAAGCGTGTGTAACGTTATTTGAATGCTATTCCTCAGCAGAGTACACTCATGTGTGTTTAGTATCCGTTGAGTGGCCTGGTCAGGTGGCCACCTTAAGTTCTGACGTGTATCCACAGACAACTCGCCCAACTGGCCATCACCCGGCATTTATACTGCTTTTACGATCATTATATTTTAAATGCTAAACGAGAGCAAATATCGAAAAACTGTCCCACAGTTTTGTTAAATATATTGTATACTATGTTAGTTAATTTTATTAATACAATATACACGATGATTTCTCAAATTCAGATAAAAAAATTCCCATCAATGAATTAATTAACCAAATCTATAAATTTTTTTGTCCAGGCGAAATCAGAGTACTCAAAAAAATGTGCAGCAGTTTTTTTATATGCTCTCGTTTAGGAATAAATAAAACTATCGTGAATGCAGTAAACATGGTGAATCATGGCCTTAAAACGTGCCATCTGAATGGATCCAATAGTACCTGTTGTCCGTAGCAGACCCGCAATGGTGATTTGCCCTCGTCAACGGTAATGTTGTGGAGGTATTATCTCGCTGCCCTTATCCCGCGTTATTCTTCAAGCGGGTTTACCTCCGTGATACGTGGGTGCTTGGTTAGGTCTCTTTAATTACTGGCTCCCTCATCAACCACCGAGTCCAATTACTGCAGCCCACCAGACAAAGTGTACTGGTCTGTGCCACGACCTTTCCCGGCAATAAAACTGTGTGTGTGTGCGTGTAAGAACCCTTCCTTCCACGCGGGCGAGATTAGCGCCAGGCAGAGGATTCTGCGATTACAGAACTAGACTTCCTTCTTCCCTCCCCCTCTTCTTCAGCTTCCCCACAAACACACACACTAGAGGTGTTTACGCAGTTCAAAATTTAAGCACTGAGAACTATAACGATATTTTTGAACAATTCTTGCAATGGGGTGCTTTCCTTAAGGGGGAGTGTTATGCAATTTTACTGTATTTTTAGTGTTTGAGCCAAAATATTTATTCAAATTGTATTGTCAAAATTTTCTCTTCGGCAAAGCATAGGATATATTCTTGGTAAACTGCTTAACATAAATAATAATATAATATTTCATTAATTTGAGGTGAAAAATCTTGAAACTTAACGTATAATTCTCTTGCAAAGGTTCTGCTTGACAAAGTAATGAAATATTCGAATATTATTTATGTCAAGCAGTTCGCCAAGAATATATCATATGCTTTGTCGAAGATATAATATTGATAATACAATATGAATGAATGTTATGGCTAAAAAAAAGTCAGCTGTGACGTCTACATCCAGATTTTTTTGTTCATTTTGTTTTGTCTGTTTTTGTAATAATTTTTGGTCTGTTGTTTGGCCATTACTAATGGAATTCCTGTTTGTGGAATAATCTGAGTTACTTAAATTTATTTTCCCTCTGGGTTTGTTTTTTGGTGCCTAGATGCTTGTTTGTGTTCATTAATTTCTTGTAATTCACTGACTGAATTCCTTGCATTTGTCTAGCTATGTTGGCCAGTTGCAAACAAAGACCTTTAGTTTGTTTACTTGTCTGTTTGTGTATATTCACTGGTTTTCTGTAACACACCATATGCTGCAATGGCGTATGTTTAAAATACTCCTTTAGTCAGTAAGAACTATACTTACGCAGTAAGCGGTAGAGTCGCAAAACATTTATCTTACACTATAGCGAGGTTACTGGTTAGGTCCAGCCAATAGGAGCACACTTTGTATATTGTATATTTGGTTGTACTGATTATACAAAAGATTATTGTTAAAAAATTTAGTAAAATAATGAAGAAGTAATTATTGCGAAATATGTGAAATGCTCCGCTAATATTTACAATCGAAACTTAAATGTCATCGTAAACTAAATTTATTTTCATTAAAATATCTAGTCTGGTGTGCATTTTATAGGTTAAACTAAAATGGCCGTTATAGAGTGAATTACGAATGTCATCATGGGACTACCGACCTTGACAGTGATTAGTCAAACTTAACGATTTCCGCTGCCGAACTTAAAGCAGCAAGTAGTAGCTGTTCAATTGTGAATGGCTTGGTTCAAATCAATATGGTGGGAAAATATTCAAAGTCCTACTGCTTATGTTTTTACTGTGTAACCTCTTTAACACTCACTAACCCAATTGCATCCCCTGTGAGTACTCGAGGGTTGGCACACATGACAGAGCTCTCAGCCGCACTCTTGCCAACGTTCCCAGAGCTTGTTAGGGCATCGTGAAAAAGGGCACAAGTAAAGAAGTAGCTATAACAGGATTTGCAGGCAAACGTGCAGTTTTCTAGTCTCGCAGCTTTCCTTGCCTCGAGTCTGACAGATTCAATGAGCTTCAATATAATGGTTTAAACAAATCTGGTCTGGGAGGAGCTTCCTGTTAAATGTTACAGACGGGCCTAACTGGATGAAGAGTCCGCAGTGAGTACGGTTTATTCAAAGCAGGGGAATTTCTTTTTTTTGTGCTGTTTAGCTTCCTGTAAATCAATCTTTCTGTGCGGCACAGAAAAAATATAAATAACTATTTCACTTTACTAAATTTGTTGATTAAAACGTTAGCTCTAAGAACGGTTGTATTTTTTTCGTAGAAAGATGTTGTAGAGTGAAAAATATAAATAAGCCGAGTCCAAAATTAGACAATTTTTTTTACTTAAAAATATTCTATGTGGTAGTATCAATGTACTGCTAAATGATTTAAAGTCCAATCATTTTTCATCAATAAATGTATTGAGTGTTAGCAGATAGCACCTTCCATGTGTCTGCAGGTTCTTGCAAGACTGTTTTCTTCGTTAGTTATGAATGACACTTCCGGCAGTTACACACTTTACATATTCCACTCTGCAATTATCATGCAGTATAAAAAATGTCTTCAAAAATTGCACCTAAGTTTACCATTGTGATTGCTATTAAATTATTTAACATTATCAAGTTTTTATACTACTACTTAAGCAATATTTTCTTTTTAACAATGATGCTGTACGATATTTCACATTTGAGAAAAAAAATTTTTCTTATACGTAACGAGATTTTTGCTGTGAAATAAAATGTGTTCGGACATAAACTTTACGATTTTCTAGAGATCCGAGTTAATATTTTTGATACGTCGGTGTATAGTCGGCAGTGACTCATACGGACCTAACATTTCCTGTTCAGTCTTTTGTTCAATCTCGGAAAATGTTGAACTCTCAGTTACCAGTTTACTGGATTAACATAAATGTTGTGTGTTTACAGTGTACGCTTGTCTCATTCAGTGTTGGCAGCTTCTAGACTGCTTTATCAATAAAGTAACGTGCCTCTAAGATCAAAGTATGGGTTAACTGCTCAGTAGCATTCACTCAGCGTCACTGGACAGCTGAAGCCCAGTTTACACCGAAAAAAACTGTAACAATGTTAATTACAAAATGTTAGTTTAAAAATGTTATTAACAAATTCTAAGCTATGGTACGCTATTTCATAGCAATACGTTGATAGAAAATGTGTTATTAACGTTGCTGAAAACACCAATGTAACTAACAAAGTTGTAAGAATGATGAATGAAAGTTAATAATAATGTTGATGACATAAAAGCCTACAACATTGATGATAACATTGCTAATAACATATGTTACCAACAACCTTTTATCTAGAACGCCCTAGAATGGATCGGGAAAATAATGTTATCAAAAATGTTGGTTACAAAGTTATTAAAATGTTTCTAAAATTCATAATTTTTGTTGCTAGCAAGCGTTTTCAACTAAATTTTAGTAACAATTATTATTAACATTTTAATAAATATTAACAAAATTAATGTCAGAATGTTGGCAACAATGTTGGTAAAATGATGTTATGAAACATTTTCAAGCATTTTTTTACAACATTGTTAGTAACTTTGTTGAAAACACATGTTATAAGAAATGTTATCGTTGTGTAAGATAGGCTTTACAAACACAACTCCGGAGTAAACTATACATCCAAAAACTCAGAAGAAATATTTTTGAAAATTACTTTTGATTAAGATCATCTGTGTCCACTGTTGTTTCAAACAATAAAAAAAAAAAACGTTAAAAGAAGGTGTCTTGCGTGTTGTAACTTGTTCTGTTCCATGATATTTTAAATTTTTAGCTTCATTTGTAAGATTAACTTCAACGTTTTTGTAATAATTTATATAATTAACACAATCTAACAAACAAGTTACTGTAGAGTCAATGACAACTTTATATTATATTCTTCCCAATGAAACTACCTAAGCTGAAGACGAATATTTATTTAACTTTAGCAGTTTTAGTATATAAAAAACAAAGGGTTTTTCGTTTCCTACTAGTTCATGAAGACGAAAGAGGAAAATTTACTTATGACCTACTAGCACTTACGCGTGAAACATTTAATACTGCGTCCGGAGATTGCCGTTTTTTTTTTTTTTTTTACGAAATGGTTTTATGTTTCCATGACATTTAACAACAAAGTTGACAACGATATGACCGTGGGTGAATAGAAAACAGTAAAACCATCCTATGCGGAAACAGTAAGATGGTTTAATTCACGACTTTATAAAGTCATAACTTCCTACTACTTTGTAGCATAACGTAGTTATACGCATACACACCAACCTGTTTATGAGCAATCCACAATAAACACATCCACAAGAACTTATGAAGCAAATGCAATGAGTCAGCTTTACGTACAACGTATTTTAATTTTTCCAGAAAAAAAATAGTTATACAGTTTTTACGAATGTTTTTGTATCTCTGCTGGCGACAAATTAACCCTTGCATAGCTACGCATATTTTGTATTTTTACTATGGAATAGTTCTTGCTGTCAGTTCGTTTATAGAAAAAGTCTTGTTTCCAATGTCTTAAAAAATATGAAGTTTATTTTATTATCGCATTTTGCAAGTAGCGTTCTTTTGAACTTGGGCAGAACAATATTTACAAGGAATATCTCCTTTCTTCGCGTAGCGTATTTTATGAAGAGATTGCGCCTCTGTGTCCTTTGTACTCCGTTTATCTAAAGAAAATAAAAAAAGAAGAGCAGACGTGCACGACAAACACAGAGTAATCATATGCGATGTGCACATTTCACAGACTTTATTTGTGCAAGTTTTACTGCTCAGTTATGTTTGACTGTTCTTCCAGAATAAATCTGGACCGAATAAAACCGTTAATATGAAGATACTCTGTGTCTAACAAATATTCAATGCCTAGAAAAATTATATAAGGGGATTGAATATTTTACTTACTAAACGCTTTCATTTTGCCTCTATTAACTACGCAAATAGTTCTGAGAATGAACTAGCTACTTTGCGAAATACGTAAATCAACTTTACAAATCTAATACCCCTCTAAGTTGTTTGCTAATAAAAGGGGGATAGTTAGCTTGTAGTTTCTGACCTATCAGTTTTTTTCAACCTCCCTACATTATGTGGGAAAGAAACATTTTAGTTGAAACAGTAGTAATACATTTATAAGACGAGACAGTAATTGCTAATAAACTGTGAGTTTACATTGTTTTTGCTTTGTCAAAACTTTATACGGAAGATTTTGTGATAAACAAATACACATATACCTTCTATGAGTAGGGCCGACATATAAATGTTTATTGTTGTATCCTAGTCTGACAAAACCGTTCTTCGGCTCAACATAAAGAATTTTTTAAGTAACCTAACCTAAACTAATTGTTGCAGGATAATGGATGAAGAGAGAGGCCTGCTCAGGATGGTATGTTTCCAGTATGAGCTTATCTTTAGGTGCTGATTTTATTGGTTAGACGAAAATAATATTAGAGCTGAGCTTAATTGTGTCTCACGGGCCACGTATATGACATGCACAGTGAGATTTGAAACATGTAAGTGGCCATGGATCATTCAGCAGCTAAAATTGACCTGATTCACAGTAGTGTAAATATGTCTAGCAGGTTGTAACTGTAAGATTTTTATTTTCACAACCGCTCAGTATTCTGTGGTCCCCGCAGAGCACATATTTCAGCACGTTTGTATTTACTTGCTTTCTTGTGTGTCTGTATGTTTGTATGTTCTGAACAAATGTTGCTTCTTTAAAATAGATTGTAAAAGTTCACACACAAGGCTAAAAAAACACCGTATTATTGTTTAAGTAAAAACATAATAATATACCTGGATTTTAAAATGCACAAAACCATAAAATAATTTCTCTTATGAAAATACTGTCAAATTTAAACTGAAAGACGCGAGCAGAATGCAATAGATAATAGTAATGACTTTAGAGAGAAGCTATTGTTGAGAAAACTCACACAAACGTTCACATCATCAATAAATTGTAACAGTAATGACATTAGTGAACTATTCTTACATCATATCTATGGTATGTGCCCCACGTTTACCGTTTCATATCTTTCAAGTATTTGCATACGAGAAATTATTTTATTCGGTTAAGTACGTTTTGAAAAAAAGTGGTGTACTAAAATTATCTTTCCATTGAAATAATCCTTTACCCTGTCAAACGAAGAACGTAAGGTTTATTAAACTAATAACATTTAATTCTTTGGGTAGACTATTATAGAATATCGCGGTGTATTTCTTGTATCTCCAGACATCTTACATACACATTAATACGTGTGTATTATCTCGAATGCACAACTAAAACAACCTAGATCATTCTCATACGTTTTGTCTAATGAATGAGTATTTCACCAGCCACATTATGTTGCCTTAATGGCGGACATTGTTATCTCTCTGAAGGTATATGCGGCGAGATCTCAGTTAAACGGCAGCAGAACACTTCATTTTATTTTCGTAAAACATAAAATATTATTCTATGTATTTTTGTGAATTAGCAGAAAATATCTGCAATATTAAACCTCTAGTGTATTTTTACCTCATGTCTAAATCATTTCCGTATTAGGACGTGTGAAACAGTGGTTGTTCATTGCTTGAGACTGGTTTTGCTTGTGTTTTGATAAACATTCTCGTCAGTGGAAGGCTGAAGTAACTAATATATGGTTCCAGGGTAAAAATAACTTAAACAGTATAATACGCCGTATCGCGTGTCGTAAATAGAACTGGTATTCACGATTTATTGGATTTTTTTAAGAGAAATGAAAATAATAATCACATAGTTGGCTATTTATATGTTCTTCTGAAGTAAAGCATTCGTAAAAATCTTAATACATCGGCTGAAATAGCCTACAAATGATACCGTTATAAACATCTTACAATATTTTATCTTTTAAATCCACACCAGCGGTTAAGAAAAGTTGGTAACTTTCAACACCGAGAAAAAATGCCATCAAAAATAGACCCACCTGATTTTTTTTCGAACGAACAAAATAATTTTGTGGCCGCTAGCAATTGTTGAACCACTAATGACGAAAAGAGAGGTTTTTAAATTCAAAATCGTGTTTTTTGGTATCACAAAATCAGTTTGTATTTGCCATTAAAAGTCTTGACAGCTTACTCTCCCAAATACTTTTGTTGACTATATTTGACCACTTTTAGTCTAACAGAAGACAAGAGCGTACGTCAGCTCTCGAAACTGAGACAAGTTCGTCTAAGATTGACTGAGAAGTTGAAAACATTGTGTCAGCACTCAACATCTAGGTCCTGACCTCTGGTGAGGGGCGACATGACGTAAGAATGGAGCATCTTCAGGCGTCCTCTTAAGAGAAGTATGAACCAGTTAGACGCGTAGAAACAATGGAGCAATAAGAGCCGCAGTGCCACGCCCGGCAAGAGACATATCACATCTATACACAGCGTGTTAAGGCTGTTCAAGAGCGATAAAAACGTAAATTTATATTTCTATGAAATATTGTTAGTTTTGTAGACGATACTTCTGAGTACATTTTATTCTTACAAAATAATTTTAACTCGCATAGTTTTCGCATAATCGTGCGTCAAAGTCAAAATTGCCATGTTCTGCTGCCATGCAAATAGTGAAAACCAATTGACTATCGTAAGTGAAATAATTCACGGGGAAATAACACGCCACGGGCTACGTAATAAAACATATTTTAAAAATCCCCTGAACTTTTTTTGTATTTAAAAATATTACTGCATTTTCAACTTTTTTCCTGTACTTTTGCGATTTTTTTAAAAATTCGAAATATTTCCGTGTGGTATTTTAAATACTTTATTGCATAGCTCATTGGATATAATATCACAGTGAATTATTTTATTCAAGTAGGTCAGTTGGTTTTCACCATTTGCATGCCAGCAGAACAAGCAAATTTTGACTTTGTCGCTCCATTATGAAAAAACTATGAGAGCTAAAACTGTTTTGTAAGAGGAAACTGCACTCACAAAGTATCGTCTACTAAACTAACAATATATCATAAGCATATAAAATTATGATTTTATCGCACTTGAACACCTGTTTTCGTAGAACTATATTTCTTTGTGGGACTTAAGCGGTAACAATACAATTTTATTTTTGAATTGTAAGAACTAAACGCCAGTGTACACAACTCGTTTTACACTTTACGAATTCAGGTTGTTTTTATGAGTTACAGCAGTCTAAAATAACGTTTTTTTAGCCATTTTGAGAGGCCCTAAATTCATGTTTCTAACAAGCGTGCTGAGTTGTTGAAAAGTGTGAAGTGCAACAGGAAGTCTGTTTTCTTTATGTAGATAATCGCAGTGTGGATAATTTAAGAAGTTTCGCGTAAAATGTATTCACTTGACAGACTAATGTTGTTCATGTGCCATGTACCCGCGACTTTTATCGTCCGAGGACTTAGGGCTCGTTGTTGTCATCCTGTCTTGCTTAGGTGAGTTTATTGCATACTTTGGATCATTTTGTGTACAGTTGTGTACAAAGATATTGGACAAGTCACGTTTACAATAAACCATAACGTTACTCAATGACACAAACTATAAAAGGCGTATATGTGTTGTTTGGTCTCTGTCACAGTCATTGTCTGTGCTGTCTGTTGTGTTGACCTGGAATTTCTCAATTGTACTCGGTTTTTCAAATATGGTTTGGGGGGGGGGGGCATATACATTCAACGCATTATGAATCTCTCTGCGAAGAAATAGTCCCTCAGGAAGAACACAGAGGTCTTGATGACGTTACTTCCAGGTAAGCAACAACAATATCGCGTGTGTCGAGGTCTCAGCCTCACTTGATACCTCCGCCTACAAAAGAAAGCGTCAAAGAGAAGGACAGAGGAGAGGGTGTGGTCCCACGTCTTTGTCGCCGCTGGCATTTGAACCCCCCCCCCCCTCCTCCCCACAAGAGACGGGTCGTTGCTCCTTCTTTCCTTTCTTTTAACGGTCGCAGGTTTTATGAGGCGGCATATTACATGCGCCCTCCCCCGGCGACGTCGCGTGCTCTACTCGGTCAGGGGAAACTGCCGGCCCATCCGCTACCACACTTTTTTTCTTCTTCTCGACGCCCATGCCACGACGTCCCAACCTCTCTCTCTCTCTCTGCACGTATCTCAATCATCTAAATGGAAAAACGTAATATAGCGTCCACGCGTCATGCTTCGTTCTTGAATAATACACGCGAGCTAATGGAAGCTAAGCCACGTTGTGCTTATCACGGGCTTGTATCTTGGGCGCTGGTTCTGTGTTCTGATACGTTTATTCTGTAACTTGACGTCTGGTAACGATCGTCACCAGAGACTGTCTTTCAAGAGCGACATCGATACAGATAGTCACTAGTGACTGTACCTATATTGTATACTCTATAAACACCTCTCTTTACCACAATATCAATATGCTTGGCAACACTGTAGGCTGTTTATTGAAACCTTCATACGTCTTACTATGTTATATATTATCAGTAAATCACATCTCTATGTATAGTAACTTTCACTACCAACACAAACGACAAATTTAATACACAACGTGTGCTGCAATCTCTCGGCCGGAGATACTAACATAGTACCAGTGCTGCTATCTCTTGTAAGCGCAGCACACTATTTTTCTACTAAAGACGAGTTGTTACAACTTTTAAAATCGGTATTATAAAGAGGAACAAACAGTATTCATATAATTTAAAACTAAACTTAAGTAATTCAATATACGGTGTGAAAACTGAGAACATATATAATTGAGTAAGGTGTACGAGGGTTTCCAGAGTACATCCCACAGTGTTGCTAAGTGGTAAAGATAGGTGTTAGAGAATACAATATAAAGACAGTCACGAGTGTCTATTTTAAAGGTTGTCGTTCTGGAAAGACAATCACAGATTACGATATTTACCAGAATTGGAGTTAAAGAATAAACCCACTGATACGATTATTTTTAGTTAGTTCTCGCTGCTTACAGTAGGGTAAAATATAATTAATTTAGTTCAATTATTTATTTATATATTTATTTATGAATGTCGGTTGTATGTGCCCTCGAAGAGGAACACCGGGGGAATGAGGGAAGGAGTCGGCCATGGCCTGTTTAAGGATCCATCCCAACATTCAACTGGAGCAATTTATAATCACCCTGGAAAACACAACTCAGTATTGCCGGAGCCGGGGAGGGAACCCGGGTCCTCCCTATTGTGATGCGAGTGTTTTACAACTGCTCGGTCAGTTTGTTACAGGCCAACCTTCAGTGGCCCTGGCGAGGGTATGAGATGTCAGATACAATGCCAACTTCACCGATGGTAGCCACTGTTCACGAGCGTGACAACGTGTGTTTTTAGATAGAATTATTTCGAAGAAGGAGAATATTTTTTGGGGGTTTGTTCCGGGATTGTGGTAATTGTGTGTGGTCGCATTTGTGTTGGGATAAATACGCTGATGGGATTCTCGTGATACAAATTTAAGTACGAGCGATGAGTCCATTTATTTCCGAGAAGTATAATTAACTTTACTCTCTATCATGACGGAAACAGTAAACGGTAACAACTGATTTTTACCCCCACATTTGCAGCAGCTCAACAAGAGACGGAAATCATCCCTTGTCAAAGGAATATTATTTATAACCTTTATTTGTAGTATAAATAACCTTACGGTAAAGTCGGCACTTTTAAAGACTGCAAGAATGAAAGTGTGTATATATTATTGCCTCAGGTATTAATTTGAAGCTACAGTAATATATGCGTATTTCGTATATTATTTACATAGTTACATTTACACTTACAAGTAGCAGAGTGTATTCAGATGGCTGGAAGAGGAAATAGCGAGCATGTGAAGGAAAACAATGCAAATGTCCCATCAATAGCATTCGCCCGTGTGCAAGGAGGCAATCAATGGTAATGCATGGGGTGACACAACTACATCTGGTCTGGCCACACGTGATATACCAGTGAAGAATAGTGAGTGATAATTAGTGGGTTGGCATAAGTGACCCACACGTGCTAGTTACGTGCTGCAATACAGGATTTCACAATATTGCATGTCAATATCTTGGGGGAACATTCCTTACAAGTAGAGAAACTAACAAGTAGTTACCAGCATAACTGATAAGCCTACTTTCCTCAAACTGGGTGCAAATCAACCATGAAGGCTAAAATCGTTTATGTACATCTAGAAATATTGAATGATAATATTAATCAAGACATATGAAAAACTAAATATACAAAAAAATAAGTCAGCTTACTAAGTAAACTTTTCTAATATGTATCTCAATTATAAAGATAAAAAATGGCAGCAAATTTCAAAATATTACCAAAGGATGAACGAAATGCATAAAAGTCCAATCAGCTAACTAGAGTATGCGTGCCGAGATTAATGAAAGTAGGAAAAATATTTCCCCATATATGTCGTACAATGCAAAAAATATGAAATGGTCGCCATTATGAAAATATGAACACGTGATAAACGAATTTCTGAAAAGTCGAGTCAGCCTTGTTGGCTCTGTAGTATAAGACTTATGTGTACCAAGTTTGATGAAATTCCTAAAAATATTTTCAATACACATGGCATATTATATGATAAAAATATAAAAATATCTGCCATTTTGGAAGTATCAACATACGATTGACGAAATACAAGAAACAAAGTCAGGTAGGTATATGTATACCAAGTTTATAAAATTCTGAATATATTTCATAAGATATGCAATACTGTGCTAAAAATATAAAAATGTCCTCCATTTAGAAAATATGAACGTAGTATGAACCAAATACACAAAGGTCAAGTCAGTTCTGTATGTAGTATATGTTTATCATGTTTCATGAAGTTCTGAAAAATTTTTCCAATACTATGTTAAAAATATGAAAATGTCCGCCATTTTGAAAATATGAACATAGGATCAACGAAATACGCAAAGGTCAAGTTAGCATTGTAGGGTACCAAGTAATCTGCAATTCAGAAAAATGTTTCGTATGATGTGCAACACTAAGCTAAACATATAGAAATTGACGCCATTTTGAAAATATAAACACAAGATTGACGAAACAAACAAAAGTCAAGTCAGATTTGTATGTAGTATACATGCACCAAGTTTGATGAAATTCTAAAATATGGTTCCTTGAATATCTAGCTTGATATAAATATGTTAAAATGGCCGTAATTTTGAAATTATGAAAAGGACGTAAACGAAATATGAAAAGATCCGGACAGGTTGCAAAGTACTATATGTGCACCATGTCTGATGAAATTCGGTGCTGTGATTCGACAGTTTTTAGGAGGGGACACACACATACTCATACACACACAAACATGAATGTGATCTCATAAGCCTGCTTATTCGTTCGGAAAGTAGGCTAAGTAGTCGCACTTGGTTTAAAATACGCCGTTTCTGTGCAGTTCACAACACATTGTATTATAGTGCACAGCTCGTGGGTTGTATCATGTTAGTGTGGAATATCATTGCAGCTATTGTAGATGATTCGGAATACAGTGAGCACTCAAAAAAGCCCTGATTTATTTCTATTTTCTGCCAATTTGTATCTTTCCTCTGAATGTAAACATAAATATTTCCACGTGCTCTTATTTACATAAGGTCGTGCAATGTTTACAACTACATTAAACTGATCCGATACATTTTAACTACAATATCTACTCATTAAATGCACAGTGGTTGAATATAAGATATAATAAAAAGTAATCGTAGTTATAAGTACCTGCCAGTTAAAGTCTTATAAGGGTTTCTGTCCATTTACTAATTGATAAAACACGCTCTATTGCAGTTACGAATCTCCTAAATTCGGGCATAGTTTATTTGAATTTGTAACTCAAAACCGCCACAAAAAACACACATGACACACGCAATTCAAGAATTCCAGTTTCGTTCAGTTCTACTGCCACGAACAGCGACGACGCACTTCAGAAACAATAAATAACGTATTTTCCTAATACGTGAAATAAAAAGTATGTTGTTTTTAGGCTGGCAAACGTAAAGCATAATTTACAGAATACTGACGGTTTTACATAATTTGGCAATGATATACATAGCAATTTACAATACTTTTGAATCTGTATATAAGAACAACGGACAAACACACGCAAATGATGCAACTTGGTGAAGCCAGAAAACGGCGAGAACCTAACTCTGATGCCACCTATCGGTGGAATTTTGAACTGTTTAAAGCGCGGAGCAAGCTGTAATGTGCAAGAAGACCTGAGGCCGGCGATAGCGTCACATTCTTCTGGCGCCAATTGAATATAATTATACTGTAAGTAGAAATGCCAATAAGATCATAAATATATATTTTGAAGTATATTAAATACGGAGAGGTCGATTTCATCCGATGTTCTTTCACGAGTGTTGTAATCAAATAGGAAAATACATGGAACCACATGCGATGTATCGCTACCAACCATACAAGCAGTAAATAACTCTTGTTAATGGTGACTTTATATGCAGTATCAGCTAATGATTTGTTTCAAAGGTTAAATCTTCAGTTCTCACTTTATCCCGAATGACCTACACTGGCAGCTACATACCAGACGAGACATACCGGTATTTAATTGGGCGACAGACATCGTCCAATGTAGCGTCTACAGTAACACGATCCAACACGGACACTGTGCACTGTAAGCCACGTACTGCGAACTCTAGTCCAGAAACTGTGCATCTTCCACTCCATGTTCATATATTTTCCCTCTCGTTGTGATGATTTTTACCCCAAAATATTAAGTCGCGCTCCGTAGCGTATTCAATTAGGAGCTGTCTACGGTGTGAGAGGTCCTTGGTTCGAATCCCAGCTAGGGCATGACTGTCGTAATGTTCCTTCACCTCACTACACACTCAGCGGTTCTTAGGAGTGTGTGGCAGAAACGCTGAAAACGGAAATTGATTTCTACGCTTTTTTCGAAGCCAACATGGATAAAATACTCATTGACAATCCTAGATAATGGTATTTACTAACTTTATGAGTAAATATTTATCCATAATTACTAATTCGTTACGCGTGATCTCTTGCGCCGCAGTTAAACGCAGGAGGTTCCGGCGTCAGAGATTGTGCCTCAGAAGTTCGTAACACTGGAAACAATTTTGTTTAAAACGTTGGCTAAAGCTATTGCCTAGGATTGCTGTTATATATTTTTCGCAAACTGGCTTCAAGAAACCTACAGTTTTAAATGAATTATTTTAGCGTTGAATTATGTACCACGCCCCCTTAAGCCCTTGCTGTTGAAGGACCGGTAAATTTTCTCGACTCTCATCACCAAAATATTGACATGTAATTTTACAACATTCTGTATAGCTGGTGGCTATCATCAGATATTGTCCGGCATGCCAACTGTCAACCATATAGTCTCGTGGCAGTCAACGTGTTACTAACATACCATACATTGCACAAGTAATATCGTGTTGCCAGCTGTCACCGTTACAGAATCGTTATGGCAACAATCAGACAGCATTACCACTGATAAAATAACAGCTGACTGTATCCAGCTACACGGGAAGACTTCAGAAGTATTCACTTACTCACACTGTAAAAAAATGTTTGTAGCCTACTTTTACAAAGAAAATCTCTGGAAACCCAGTTGCCAAAGAAATTCCTTGTAAAACTACAATGGTTGTCCTTGTAATAAAGTACAAAATATATGTTACGGTATGTAAAATTATAAGAAATAGCCTTGTAGTTAAACTTCCAATTAGGAAAACAATAGATTTAAATACTCGTTGTACTTCATAAAAAAACTCTGAACTTATTTATAAAATAACTTTTGAATGAAGGACGTTTATATAAAATTATTATAAAAAAAATATGCAGGTGGTAAGTTTCGAACCATTCTCCCCAAGCTTAGATATTACGCATCTCATCCCCTGTGACTTCCTTATTGCGTGGTCTTTATTTATTTGTATACTTTTAATGCATAGTTCAGGAATATTTTAAAGCACGCAATTAATATAAACATTCACTTTATTCCAAAAAATGCCTTCCAGCGTAAGTAATTTACAGGCGAATCTATCGTTTCCTTAGACTACACATTTTTATAGGTTTGTTTTACAAACAAAATCATTTCAACGTTATAAACTGATCATTTTACAAGGAAAATTTTACAACATTTACAAAAGTTTTTACAACTACAAAGAAATGCCTTCTCATATTTTACAGAAAAAATTTACAGTGCAGGAGCTGTGGGTATATAGGTACAAGAAATTTCTTTGTATTATTACAAAGTTTACCTTTGTAACTTTATAAGCAAATAATTTCACAAAGAAAATCTTCGTACTCTTACAAGGATGTGTAAAAGTGCAACGAAAATCTCTGTAAATTTCACAGAATTTGTTTAGAGTGCATGTAGAGCCTGCATGATATTCTGCAGCATGAACCACATCTATGTTCTCTTACTCGATATAGGTTTCCGAATTCCAACAGACGTGTGATTTAAGTCTGCCATTTCTCCAGAATGTCTCTCTTACTCCTCACTGCTATCCCAGCTCAGAAGAACCTACCACGGCTCCCGCGGCGTCACGTGATTACATTTGCACGGCGCGAGAGGAGAGGAACGAAGGAATGATTAAAGGAAGACGGGCACAATAACTCGATATATGACGGGAGACCCCTGCATAGCTCGCGGGGTTTCTGCCCCAGCTGAGATATCTGCTCTCGCTAGTATTGCCTCCCCGCCGTCTTCCTATATATACTATTTCCTTCTTTTATTCATTAAGGGCGTTCCCATGGCAAAAATTCATAATTTTACATTAGCACGGCATTGTGATCGCTCTATAGACGTTACTTCTCACTACATGTTTCAATTGTAAAATTTTTATAACTCTCCTATTTTTCCCATGGTGACACGACAAAGTCAAAATTTGCAAGTTACGGTAACATGGTAATAACAAAAACCAAGTGTCTTACAAGAATGAAATAATTTACACTGAAATCAGATAGTATGTGCAATAAGCTACAATATTTAAAAACAAACAGTGAGATTATTTTGAACTTTTTAAAGAAATCTGAAATTTATGATAATTTACTTCGTTAACGGCAATTAAAAAAAAAACATACAAAATGACTGTTGTTGGGAATAGTTTCACAAAGACTTACGTTTTCTGTGCTTTTCTGCGTGTTTTTTGTATTGTGTCACTTTGTCTTTCAATACAAGTTCTGTGAACAAAACATGAGCAATGGCGTATGTCCACAAACCAATAAATGCTAATCCAATCATTGGCCACGGAGCAGAACTGCATATACGACACTGAAACAAAGTGGGACGATCGTACATTGGAACACTGAGGAACGTGCGTTTGTCGTCGAGCCGTACTTTTCTACCGGCTTCATGAATCTGACCTAGGGGACATTTGCGTCCAACAAGAAGGAGCAACGGCCCACACTTCAGGGTCATCGTTGGCTGTTTTAATGGAACACATCCGGTTTGGAGTGGCATATGTGCCCTCCAACCTACCCCCTCCCCCGATTTGGTGCCTTGTGATATTTTTGTGTGTGGTTATTTTTATCCCACATTTATGTCAACCGTCCAGGGACACTACACGCCCTGAAGGTAACATCCGGGCAGAAATTCCCAACATACCCGCTGCCATGAGAAACACCACAATTTGATTTTTAAAACTATGTCAAAACCCAACTTTAGATACGTACATACATTATACACAGGGCTAGGAAAAATTCGCTAGTTCAATGACCTGCAGGCTAGAATCCAATGTGCTATACATACTCAAGCTCCGTATATTCGTTCATTGTCTGCTGTCTGAATGAGTAGCAGGTATTGGACAAATAGTAGGGCTTCGGTGTACACAGGATAATGGATTCTAGCATGTTGGTCGTTGAACTCGCGAAATATTCCTAAAATGGAAATTTTCTTATTCATATAATGGGTATTATTACTGTGTTAAAAAAGAAGTTATGATGCCGCATCTTGTATATGAGAATGAAAATTGCTGTAGACCATACTCTTGGTAATTGTCCCTCCGCACTAATGAGGCTGGGTACGTTGTACGCACGGGCTTCTAGAAGTACCTAGTTCACTGGCAACTATGCTCATCTGCATGGAGGTCACGTTCTGTGCTACCTGCCTTCCAACCATGGCCCAGCCTCGTAAACCCAATTTAACTTTTAAGTCCGCTACACGTGTCTCGCCTCCAGGCCTAGCGTCGGCCCAGTCTTCAGACTTAAACATCAATTACATGATTCCAAGTTTCTCGCCTTTCAACATTTATTTTCAAATTTAAACCACGACGAGAGCTGATATCGCAAAATTTCTCTGTAACTTTGTTGCAAAGTGAATTTGTTATGTGATATAATTTTTAGAGACAAACGGTATGAAGATTTCATATAATTTACCAATTAAAAGGAAACTTCGTTAATAAACTAATTAGCTACCATCATGTGTTTTGTCACAACAAAATCAGAGTAACTTAATTAAATCCGTTATAACAAGGTTACAGAGCATTTTCACGATGTCGGCCCTCGTTTGTGTTTAAAAAATAATCGTCAAAATGTAGAAACTCAGGTTCAAAGCCTTCAGCTTCAGACTGAGTGAACCGCCACTTCATGAATACTGTCATGTGGCGTCTTCATGTTCGCTGCTTGGACATTTTAGTTTCGTCCGTAAAGTACACTGAAGTTGTGCTATTCAATGATAGAGTCACGAAAAAATTAGTTGTAGTAGTATGGTTTGGTATGTTCTGGAGCAGGGGTGGGGGTGTTAGGTGCCAGGTTCCCTGACCGTCATCTTTGATTACGTCATAGTGGGCATGAAATGAGCCATCTTGGATTGCATCAAGGCGGCCATCTTGGTTTTGACCTTAACCTTGACCTTTTGTAATTTTCATTTGTGCAATTTTGATTTTTTTACAATTGTGA
>PNEQ01054828.1:0-21920 GCA_003012365.1 Medauroidea extradentata
TAACCACCTGCGCCCAGTATCGGGTAACCGAGAGAAAATATCGTGATCTGGAATGATCCTGTTCCCTCTTTATCTCTCTGGGTGGTGCTTGACATTGAAGCGACATCTTTCCAGGAGGTTGGAGAACAGAGACCCGCCGAGATAATTCGAGAAGAAGGAGGGTGGGGTATATAAGGGGGAGCTGCAGCAGGAGAGAGAGTTTTTGCTGGCAGGTGCCTAGTGTGATCTGAAGTGATAGTGACAAGTATTGGATTGCGAAGACTGTTCAAGGGCGTCCAGCGAGTGGGACCGCAGCAAGTAGGAGGAAGAAGGTGATTCTAGGCCAGAAAGATTCTGCGGTATTATTTCTTTGGGTCGACCATTGTGAGTGACTAGTAACCTTTCTATAGACAGAGAACTTGTGTAGATGTATTTTTTTATCCTTTATGTAAATAGTAGTTATTTCTTCTGTTTGCCATTTATTGTGATAAATCTTTATGGACATAGATTTTTTTGTATATTCAGTTGTAAATAAACTAGATTAGCTTTATTTTCTTTATTTTATCAAATACCTCCATCCCCAAACGTACCTAGCCCGCAACTTGTAACAATATTAATAATAGCCTAACAATAACAACAACTTGCAATTGGGACACCCAACCGGTGGCTAGCTGTAACCTCCTCATCAACCCCCTATCCAAATTTTTCAAACTCCCTCACCACCACCAACTCCGTCGAAAGTAAATTCCACTCTTTCACTGACCTCCTAAGCATTGACTGCTCCTCATCAGCTGGATACAGCCATAGTTAACATGCAGCCTAACTTACCCCAGCCTCTCTCTCTATTCTCCATTTTGTTCATTATAACCAGCTTTTCTAGTCTTCTCCTTTCCTTCAAACAGTTTCACTCCAGTTCCTTTAGCTTCTTAGATGGCCGGAAGTTCCATTTGTCCTCACCACCTTGCCCTTGCCCTCTCCTATTTACCTTTTACCTACCTTGCTACCCTTATTTTAACCTTCACCAGCTTCCATACCTCCAATTACACGTATGGGTCCCACTCAGCTACTGCCCTCTCTAACATTTTACTGTGCAATTGTAACATGAGCTTTTTTTCATTCTACTGTTAACACCCTTAAATAATCTTGCAAGCATACTAAGAGACCTTCTCCTTTTAGACACCACTCCCTTTATCTGCCTTTTCCAAAGTCACTCTGCATCATTATGCTTAGGTTCTCGTATTCTGAAGCTTCCTCTATCCTGTGCCCTTCCCACCTGTATTTGCCCATATTTCTAACAATCCTCCTCGAAAACAACTATCTTTGTGTTTCTCTTCGTTCTCTTCCATCCACAATCATAACTATCACCTATCAATGTTATTCTGCAACTTCTTCCCTTCCTTTCATATAATACGTAGTCATCAGATAACTACCTTATATTGCCTTCACCCCCTCCGCCCTCACTTGAGATGATTTGCTATAAATAAATTAAACATACATTAGGAATGTATTTATTTACAATATTAGCAAGTTAATAACATAAAGTTGCAGATAAAATACACCAAATCAGCTGTAACAATGTGCCACTTGTGTAGGATAACGCGAGCAGGGATCGCGGAGATTGGTCAAAATGCACGTTTATCTTCAGTGAAATTGGAGACAGACTTATCACATTGCAGTGGCGTGTGACGAACAGATTGTCCAGTAGCGCCAGTTTGTCAGAAAGAACGAACACTTAGGGCCGAATGTATAAACGGCTTTCGAATGACAATCAAGTGCTATCCCCATACAGAAAGCATTGGTGAGCAGTTGGTTGTCATTCGAAAGTCGTTTATAGAGAGTGTGGTCGTGTGGCCGACGATCAAAGCGTTAGTATGTTAATCTCTCCCGCTTAACCTCATACTTGCATAGGGGGACTTTTGAGGTGTTCCCCACACCTCTAGTCACACAATAAAACACTCGCCAGGGATATCGGGCACCTGGACGCCCTTGCATAAACAAATCAAACGCTGAGGGGATGCAGGTTGAAGGGTCCTGGACACTGAGAGCCGAGCAACGGCGAGTCATATAATAACACACTTATTATGGGATGTAGTTATTATTGGAGATCAGTACTGTATATCCATGCGATACAAAACATTAGCGGTCGCATAAAGCAGACCCGAACCTGAGCCTTTCCGGAGGGCGGCGCTGATAAATAAAAGCAGCTTGGGCATAGAAATAATTTTAATGAATTTAAGCCCCTAGGCGTGCACGAGTGCTTTGGTGAGGGGTATCTCCTGGCACAGTAAAAATTACAGAAAATGTTCTGTTGTAGTCTTACACCATTGATACTCTAAATCGTTGTACAAAGAAAGTGATGATACCAGGAGCGACACAGAGTCGACCGCCTCGTCACGCCTCTAACTACCAACTGATGAGTATTTCCTGCTAAACAGACAGCGAGCCTGCCGGTGGCGGGAAAATTCCACAATTACAAAAAAACACAGTAGACAATATACAAAGGTATAGAAACTATAAATCGAAGAAACTTGCATTTTAGTGTACCAAAGGCTTTTGTGAAAATTTTTCTATTGTATTTTCTTCGCTTGTGGGTGTGAGCTGCATCTGAAGATTGTCTTGCGACATTTCGGCAGTCGTTGCAGCTGCCATCATCAGGTAATCGGAGTCAGAGTCTTCAGACGTGTCTCACACCCACAAACCAAGAAAATGCAGACAACGGCCGCGAAAGCCTGCGATCTATTTTTGTATTGTATTTTATGTATTTTGTAATTTTATATGAATTCAGTAAATATTGTTAGAAAAAGGACCAAATGTAATTAAGGGGCATTAATTAACAAAACAAGCAAAAAACACTTTCACTAGATTAAAGTATTTTCTGCATCTTGGAATTTGAGTTGTAAGTAAATTGTGCAGGTCTGGTTGGCTGCGTGGGCGAATCCTTGTACGCCAGACACTCAGGGGTGTATTAACCATGGTTTGAGGTTAGGCATGACAATTGATACCGAAGCTTTATTCGAACATAAACAAAGTTACATCTGGCCATTGTTTAAAACTAGCAACTGGCAGCGTGACTCCTGTCGCTCTGTTTCTCCTACAAGTAGCCGAACGCCTGTTGCAGACTTGTGGTGCATGTTATTGGGCTTTCAAGCGATGGAGCACTTTCCTACCAATGACTATGTTTTTCTAGGGGTTTCACGACACATGGACACTGTCCAGACGTCGGGGCTGGCCTCTGGACACCGCCGCCTCTCTTCGAAATGTGTTCGCATGTGTTATGTTCGTGGGCGGTATTGGCCGCTCTGGCCATTCCGAATCAGGGGTGTTTTTCACATGATGAGCTACAGTGAAAGGGGATGCAGAAGAGTCCGAAACAAACGTCCCCCCTCGGAGACAGTCTGTGCACCACGCCACCACTGTTGTCTTACCTGCAGCTGTAGAAACTCTGTTGACCTACTGTCCAATGTCGCAGTGGGTACCATCTTGGCTGCGGTAGCCATGGACAGTGTGACGTCGTTGCTGTAAGGAGAAACCACTAGGCAGGGCGTTAGACTACCTAGCGTTCAGGCTGTTGGGGCCCAAAAGCCCTGGACTCCAAGTGGGAGACTAAGGGTAATGGTAATGGACAAACCTGATGCAGTCTGGGAAACAGGTCCCACGCCCGGACCTACGGGTTGTAAGGGGATCCCCCCGGTGGGTACTCCAGGTAATAAGGAGTACCCTGTGGGATCCTCTAGTACCAGACGGTCAGGCTGGAAAACCCACGAATGCCATGAAAATTAGGAAGTACTACGGGCGACCAGGTTAGTCCCACGGCATGGTTTTCTGCCGTGACTGGTTAAGGGTTGGATTCGTAGTGGTAGTGGTTGCCTATATGCTGGGCAGGCCTGGAGGGGACCCTCCCCTGAGAAAGGCCAACGAGTAGTATGCGAAAGTGACCGGGAGCAGGCCCGGTGAGTCTGTTAGGGGTAAGATGGGCCCCGACTCAAACCAAGAGGAGGCTGAGCTGAGGGTCTCAGTCGGGGGACAGGTAAGTGGGCGAGATCCGGGGATGGGTGGCCCTTGGCTCTCTCGCTAGCTTCTGTCTTCCTTTGGTAGGTGACATGGAGGCGCAGTTCTGCGTTCTGCGAAAGGGTTCGCGCGGTTCCAACAGACTGTTAGCCAAAGTACACTGTGTGGCAGAGCATGATCTCTCCCCTCGCCCATGGGGGCCGGGCGCAGGGATGGCCTAGGCTAAGAGGCACCGTTTACAAAGAAAGCCACACGTAAGTGTGAGTAACATTGTATGTTCCCTCGGATGCTGGTGGTCCAGGCAGGTGGAGCACCCTGAGTGCACCCCATGGCATAGACTTGCCAATCGGCAGAGAGGTGGTGGGTCTCTCATGTCCTGTTGTTCCACCGCAAGGTCCATGTAACCCAGATGCAGCTGGAGAGATGGCTGCATAGCTGCGTATTGTTCGGCCATGGTGGAGAGAAGTGGCGTGCGTGACTGGTCTTCCTCCTCGTTCAGCTCTGGTTCCAGGTTAACACCATTGTTGTACAGTCTGAAAGCCTACATCAGACCAGAAGGTGGCAGTTGCCTGTCCTCTTCTAATGGCAACCGATCCAAAGTCTCGCTGGTCCTTCCTGGAGGTCTGACATGAGTGGGCAATCCAGTCGCCTCCATCCCTGGTGCATTGCTGCAAGGGCGGCGACTATTCGCATTGGCAGGAGACCTCCTATCTCTAGGCACCGGGGTGCGTACGACTCTGGAAGTAGGCTAGTGTGGCCGCGCCTTGACTCCGAGGTGCTGTGATGTCACCTTTGGTGAGCACGTCGGCCCTGCTTCCCCGGTGTCGACTGACCCTTCTTGCCGGTCGCTGTATGTTGCCTCATCCAGAGGGCTCCGATTCACAGAGAAGTATTTTACGCAACCAGTAGGGGTGGAATCTCCTGCACAAGGTGTGTCAGGTTTTGTTTTTCCCTGCGGGCCCCATCTCAGTGGCGTCATCGTATCGGGAGGCTCGGCATCGCTGTCGGTAGCCTTTCGCAGGTCGTCTGGGCAGACTTTTTCCCATCGGATTAGGCAGCTCTTTCTGTCGCAGGTTCATATGACAGAGTGCTGTCCGCTCCAATTTGCCACGAAGCCTGCGCAGAAGTTTCGTTTCCCTTTGGAGAGAGGATGTGTCTTGGCATAAACACATTGCTCTGGCTGGAGCTGCTTGGGGTCTGTTTGTGGATTTAAGCCACTGTTGCGCATAGCGCTGCTGGTTGGCTCTCATCGCCACATGTCTTTCGCTTCCCTTCGTCGCTCTCGCCTCCAGGCTTTTCCTCTCTTCCATGGCTATCGAGGAGCTGTGGTGTTTTCCGAGAATCTTAAGGTTACTGCTCATCAAGGGTGCAGCTGACATTTTTTTCTGTCGCCACGTTCTCTCGGCATCGGAGCGGGAGCAGGTGTTCTGCACAGGTCTCGTGTACATCAACAGTAACTTGCGGTAGCCCAATCAGGTGTACAATTCTGTGCCCATTGTGAAGGCAAGGGTTTTCACTCGATTGCTCAGGACTGCTTATGCTTTGACCCACTTGAAGAACACGTCCATCACAACAAGAATGAATCACTTTCCGCCTGTGGAGCAGGGGTATTTCCCTATAGCGTGCAGAGTGACTGTCTCAAATGGCAGTTCAGGTAGATGTGGCTGTTGTTCCCCATTAGCTCTGTGTGTGAATCTTTTTTCACATCTTGCAGCACCGGATGTAATGCTTTGCTGTACAGGTCACCCCTGGTCATTAGAACAAACAGTTGATTTTGCAGAGTGTGTGACATGTCCCTGGATGTCTGGCATACAGCCCATTATGGGTGTATCTGAGCAGGTGGTCTCGCTCACATAGAGTAAAAACAGTTTGCATGGCCCATTCCTCATGGGGGGGGGGGTGTCTCAACATGGCTGTTAACCACTCACCAGTGTCTCACATTTCCCTTTTCGCACTCGTCCCTCTTCTCTTGACAAATCATGTAGTCATGCTGATAATTCACCACCTGTTCGTAGAAGATGTTGGCATTCGTCGCTATTGGTTCTGCTGTCAGCTGGTACAGCTGTATACCCTCTGAGTGTAGCCCAGGTGGCCAGATGTCGTCCCAATCGGTCTCGTCACATACACTGACATCAGCACATGGCTCATTCGACAGCTTGCCAGCCAGCTGACTGCCATTTCCTGCTACGTGTTCGTCTTCGAAGTCATAACCCTGTAGCACCATGCACCATCTCGCAAGCCTACTGTGTGTCTCCCGAATGGAATGCAACCACACTAGGCATTGGTTGTTTGTGTGCAAGATGAATAGTTGATATTCCAGATATGCACAGTAGCGCTTCATGGCCCAGACAACTACAAAACACTCTCGCGTGTCTACATGGTACCCCTTTCCGTAGGTCCGAACATAATGCTAGAGTAGTCAATCACAGGTCTTTCACGCTTGTCGCCGTACTGGTACAGTATCACCCCCATCCCATCCTGACTGGCGTCGGTCTCGAGGTACAGTGGGTGGTGATGTGTCATGGTTTCGCACTGAGCGAACATAGAATTTACAGTGTTGAACACTTGGTCGGCTTCCATGTTCAGTGGTACTGTTTCTGTGGTGACAGCAGAGCAGTAAGTGGTGCTGTTATGGTGGCGACACCTTGGATGTTCTCACAAAGCAAATTTATAAGTCCAAAAAATACATAATTGTTTATATGTGGCTGTCGGCTGGCACTCTTCCACGATATGAAGGTGTTCGGTGCTAGGCTCTATCCTATTCTCACTGACCATATGGCCGAGAAACTAAATATGGGATTTGCCAATGTGGCATTTTGGTACCGCACAAGTCATGTCGTTTATGGCCAATCGTTCCAGGATGAGTGACAAGTGTATAAGGTCACTCAGCACCTGCACCATTATCATTTGAAAGGTGGTTGGAGCCCCCTTCCATCCGAATGGCATCGCACAGAACTGATATTGGTTGTCATCGGGTGTCGTGAACGCAGTTTTCTCCTGGTAATCCTGTCGCAACAGAACTTGCCAGTAACAGCTCCACAGGTCCAGGGAGGAAAACAGTTTCGTATGGCCGATGGTGGAGAGGGCATTTTTCACGTTAATGTAGGAAGGTGCTATGTTTTCTGTTGCTAGGTTCACGCGCCTTAGTTCAATGCAGAAACTCAAGAGTACCATCTTTGTTAGGCGCGAGCATTGTCTGGGAGTTATATCTACTGTTTGTGGGCTCAATTACTCCATCAGCAAGCATTTTCTTGATCTGTTCTTTCATGACCATAGCCTGATTTGATAGGTAATTTCTAGGGGGTGTGTAAATAGGCTTCCGCATTGTAAAGTCTTTCCGGTGTTTCGTTACAGCTTTGGGCTTCAAGATGTCATTCGCAGCAAATACCTCGCTCCTTTTGTTTAGCAGTGGTTGGAATGCAGCTCGGTATGCTGTGGGGACTTAATTTAAAATGTCGTCTAGCATAACAGCTGGGGCACGGTCACTCGAATTTGCTTCTGTACTAGTGGCAGTTCTATGTTCAATGTTGCCAAAATGAATTTGTCTTGCTGGGGGTCTCAAGACAGTGTTTTGTTCCATGAGCCATGTCAGGCCCAATATGGTGTCCTCCCGGAGCTCAGGTGTCACCAAAGCTGATGTTATTGTTTCCATGTCGCTGATGCATACAACAGTGGCCTGACGTATCGCTTGACACTTCATTTCCTCGGAGGCACACTTAACTGACTGAGTGACTGGTGTGATTTCTTTAAGGTGCACAAATTCCTGTTTGTAGGATAGCCGAGGCACAAGCGTGACGCGGAATGTTGCATCGGCACCTGCAGTGACATGAAGGCTTCTCTGTAGTGTGCCAGAAAGAGAAAGCGGAACTCGACCCATGGCATCCCATACCGAGTCATGCCTGACCACCACCTACCAGCCAGTCCTATAAGCTGTTTCCCGATGCATTGTGGCCACTCGTCTTCACTCACGCTAAACCAACGTAGTCGGCTTGTGCAATCGTCGAGGAACATCTCCGGGTCCACAATAGTTAGTCCAACGAATGCAGGGTAGTGTCTTGAAGTGTCATGGAGTCGTCACAACAGGCGGTCTCACCAGACTCGTGTTCATTTTTTGTAATGTCATGAGAATTTTAGGTGCGCATGTGAATGTCGGCGGAACGGTTAAGTTCTGGACCACTGTCACTGTCGTTCGCGGGTCTTCCATTTCTGCCAGTTGTAAGACCTCTAAAGGAAAGTTACTAGGGCTCAACTGGCTCACAGGGGGGCTGATGTGTAGCAGCGATGCAGCCATAGCACAAGAATCCACTTCCAACAACGGTCTGGCACTCATCTACCACAGGGCACTCCGCATGTGTGGCTTGCTCACAGTATTTGCATCTCAGCGCCTTCGCCATGGTTGTGCAGCAACACAGACGTCTGTAGACAGTCTAAGGTAATCCCAGGATGGCAGCACTGTCTGCCAGTTGATACTGCACAGTTACTGGAGGTTCTGCAATCTCATGTATCTGGAGCTGGTGCACCAGTGTAGCCCTGGCCTTCCTCACCGTGGTATCGTACCCGTCGCACTGGAATAGTCTTTTGAATGACCTCATCGTTTCCACTGCTGACAAACACCCCTCATGAAATCAGGCTGTAGACCCTATACATTGTACATTGCATGCTCCCTGTTGTAGGCATATCAGGCTATTGCACAAGTCTACCTTAACCTGGATGCAGGGTTTTAGATCATGTTTGATTTTCGGGTTTTGTGTAGTGCAGAAACACACAGTTGCATTCGACACTGTCCAGTTTTCCCACTTCCTCACACACAGCTCACATGATCATGCGGGTGCACTGTCAGATGCTGCCTGCATAAGTATCTAGCAGATAGGTTGGGGCACCAACTCGGTAGCACCGACTTCATGAGGCATTTGTGTTGTACCAGATGTTCGGGTATATGTTCAAAACATCCGCTGCACATATGGCTGATAGTTCTGTATCTACCATGGTAGGCCACAGCATGGATGTGTATAAGCGGGATCAGCTGTTCCGATAGGTTACTGGCCTCAGCATGGCAGACTTCCTCACGTGTGGCATGGGAGGGAAGTAGCTACAGTGATCGATATTACTGGAAGAGAACTTGTCCTTGGCATGCACTTTCTGCCACCCCCTTAGCTGAGCAGGGGTATAAGGGGGTGAACTAAGAAATTCGGGCCCAAGATGGCCGACTTCGCACTCTCAGTCCCTTCCCTACAAATGGCGTCCATGTGGGTTTTGGTGCGCTTGAAGTCCTCATGCGCACTGCACACAGCACAATGATCTTCATCAGCAAACTGTGCTTGTTAACATCACGCAAGTTGGGCCACAAATTGATGCGAGTGGGGGTCATGGAGAGGGTCAAAATGCTCGTTTATCTCCAGCGAAAGTGGAGGCATATTTCTCACATGTCAGTGGCATGGGAGTAACAGATTGCCCAGTAGCACCAGTTCATCAGGGAGGACGAACATGTTGAGAGTGTGGTCATGTCGCCGACGGCCAGGACATTATTACGTTAATCTCACCCACTCACAACTGACATATCTTGTACAAATGTGGGTACATCTATATATATATATAGTCCTATATTAACTATCAGAAAAAATTTTAAGCGCATATTACTTTTATGCAAAATGTAGCTGTAAGAAAATTATTTGCCTTCATCTACAAACTTCTTCAATGCAAAATCACATATTACCCTTAAGTGTCGAAATAAGTGCTTCAGACACCTATCACAACCTTTGAATTCCGCATTGATTAACCAGCAACAATAATGTCACAATAATCTAATGTGTAACAAGAATATTCATAAGTATCACACAAGACAATAAGTGAACATGCATGTTAAACATAAAGAATCAGTGCAGTATGGAACTAGAGGACTGGTAAACATGCTACCTAAGTGTCATAACCAGTGGCAGCTCATAGGTTGTTGTCAGGGTGTGCACAAGTTTTAGAGAACTGTACAGAGTTCTGTGCTATTTGATGCTACAGCCACTGACACACTGGTATGTAGGTGCTGCTTATTACTGACTGGTCACAACAGAACAAGTAGCCAGTTGACATTTCATGGTCATTGATATACGGTGGTTCGTTCACGGAAGTGTACAGTTCTCGATAAATTGTGCACTCCCTGCCAACAACCCACGAGCTGTCACTGATTATAACAGTTCTCTACATAGTGACAAAATAGTTAAAAACTAAATGATTAATTTGTAACGTAATGTGAATCGAGTAAGTTCTATATAATATTTCCCTTTGGTACAGGGTTCGGGGTGGTGAGGTGCACCCGTCATGTTGTAGTATCATGGCCGCCATTTTAATTTGACCTTGAACACGAACTAGATGTCACGTAAAGGTTAAAAAATTCCACAAAATTTCCGTTTATTCCTAAAAATTTCCCAATTTCCCTCGACTCATCAATATTAGCTTTAGGGAATATTTTAAATCCAGCATGGCCCCAGTGTGTTTTCAAAGTGGCTAAATGAGCCAATATTTTTCGGGCTCACCACACACTCATAGTGGCTAGATGACCCCAATGTTGTGAGTCTCGACCCACAAAATATCATGTGACCCCTTTATCTTTGCAAAACGTGCAGATTACACATTTTTTTCGTTCGTCCTTTATTGGGGATGTATATTGAGAGCCATTATTATAAATTCAATAGATGCATACATTAGGTTAATTCAAATTTTGTTAATGAAATTATTTTTATTTTATATGTTATTTTAAATAATAATAATGTCCGATTATGTTATTTTCAATATTAATAATGATATCTGCTTACCCACACTTGCATCTTAGCTATACTTAACCGATTTCCAGTATAATTGTTCAATTTTCAAAAACTTTCAAAAATCGATTAGATGACACAGCTTCAGATGTAGCCAACTAGGTTGAAGAAGTTCCAGGCGCAGCCTCAATGCTTACCAACCTCGCCGATCAGCTCGTCGCTTTTTGGGCGACGTACACACAGTAACAGGCGAATACGTACCCATCAGCTGCGAAGCAGTTGCTGCAGCAGTCGAGGAGGCAGCCGTCATGGACGAAGAATTTAGAGACATGTCCGAAGGAGTTATGTCAAGAGTTCAGACACATCCACAAACGAAGAGACAACTTAAACCATCCAGGAGCAGAAACTGTTTATTTCTGAAGTGTTCCGAATATTTTTGTTCGTAGTTAAATATAATTTACTTCACTTAGTGTCAAACCTTACTAGTGGGGCAGCTTAATGGCAAATTATAAATACTATAAAATCCAAGATGGCCGCTGGCAGAGTTGGTTCCTATCAAAAATTTCAAGCTATGTAACTAATTAATACCTGGAAAAAATTTGGCACTGTTGTCCGGTGTGTCCACATTTTCATTTTAAGGTGCCCCACTATACCATTTCAATATTATTCTTCACAACAACAAATAATTCGTATAATATTATTGATTATGTTTCCTATTTCATTAATATTAAAATGGGGTTAACTTGTATTCTTCAGTGCTTTCCTGCAATATGTGTCTTCATACATCACATGTCTATTGTAATCACACCCCAAACATATATTACATTTCAAAGCATCATGATTTTCCAACTCTAACGTAACTTATTGCATTAAATTTTTTCACATGATTTCAACGTACCCGAGGAGTTCGATAAAACACATATCTTCCGAAAACTTTGGATGGCCGATTCCTTCAGTACGAATCCATTTTTATTTTATGTATCAGCTACATGCTGAGGTACACTACCTTAAGCTTTGCAAATTTCAATGTGATTGTTATGTGCATCTAGAAAGATTTGTTCTTAATTGTAAGGCGTACCACCGAACTTGAACTCGCGCCCAAATTTGTAACATCTCGGTGTTAAATAAGCCCAGTGTATCTTCTTAGAGCATTTTTTTAGCTTCTCTCGTGTCGTTGAGCATCGAAACGTCTGCTGAAAAGCATGTCACAGCATCGAGATTAATGACATTTGAATGCCGCGGACAAGGATTCATATTTCTAAATTTGAAGAACTTGATAGGTAGGGCAGGCAATGTTACTAGCGATGACGTCAGTACTGTGGGTGTTGAAGAAGTATCTAATGATACTACTGCTGACTCAGAAGCGGTGAAGACGTCTTTCCAGGACTGCTCGACGATTCCACACGAGGAATGCTTTCGGCCGAAGATGTTGCTGTGCCACTCGGTGATGTAGCTGACCCAGTCCAAGAAGTATTTGTACTAATCGAAGATGGTTGGGCAGTGCCTTTTTACATTGCTGTACTTTTCATGTTGACCTCTGGAAGATGGGCGATGTTCTCACTTCAGTACACATAGACATACTAACAAAACTACCTATCCCTCCCTAGTTATATAGTAGTCTATACGAGTCACATGAGTAGTGAACTTTGACACAAGCCTGGCAGATAATCAGAAATGTTCACAGCCACTTGCGGATAGTTCGCGAGCATTGAGGAAGTGCTCACGAATATTGGCTAACAGTTCGTGAACTTTGGCGAACAACGAGCGAACATTGACGAACGACGAGCAAACATTGACAAACGACGAGCGAACATTGACGAACGACGATCGATCATTGGCAAAAAGCAAACGTTAGCGAACAGTTTGTGAACCTTTGTGATTACCTCGCGAACAATTTCAGGATACTATTCAAGATAATACTTACGATACTATATTTCATGTTACTGTTCTAGATACTAATTCGTTCAGGATACTGTTTCTGGACAATATTCAAAACGTTTTAGTAGTTAGGAATAGTTCGTGCGGAGACAAGCGGCTGGCGGCTGTGGCTGGTGGTTGATCGGGGACAGCGGATGGCGGCTAAGGTAATAGGTTGACCTTTGACCCCTGTAACCCGACACCCCCGGCTGCCATGTTGGTAAAATTGACCTTTAATCGTGACCATGACCTTAACCTGAAGTGTTAAATTACAAAAAGTTTCCAAATTTCTAAAATTAAAAAAGTTAAAAAAAAATATATAATTTAAAAATTTCCAAATAAGTTTTCAAATTCCACCATCTTGTTTTCGGTCGCCTTCTTGGAGGTTTCTTCCGAGTCCTCCGAAAATTGTTGATTTCGCATTCCATTATAACCTCGCATATATTTATTAAATAAAAATTTAATAAAAATGAAATTAATTGAAATAAATATAATTATATATAAAAATTTAGTTTAAAAAATACAGCATGGTATGCTCGGCCATGCTCGGTAACCTTCGGCAATCTTCGGCCATGCTCGGTGAACTTCGGCTCGACCTTGAAGTTATTGCTAATGCCTCCATCTTGCTGTTGTTCCCGAGTTGTCTGCTAGGGACGCTACTACTGTCGCTATATTCGAGTAATCGATTATTTAATTCTAGTATTGTATTATATGTAAGGTTCACATGCTATGCAGTATATGTGTATACATAACCCCTAATATTTTAATAACTAAAAATGTGAAATCAATCAATGTTATTAACTAATTTTTTGCACACAATACCCGATCAACTATCGATAAATTCAATCAATTAAAATTATATTTAAAAATTCTGTAATATTATACGATTCAATCAATTTTCCTAGATTCTTGAATCTATACCCGATCTATTTCGGATAAATTCAGTAATTAATTTTGATACTTACTTACAGATATCCCAGACATGACAGACAGCACCCGACCTCTTCAGCATCCAGCAGTGAACTGACTATAGTTTTGTATAACCATGCAGTTATCTACAGTACTTTCCCCTCTCCCCTCCTCCCCCTCCTTCCCTATCTTCTACAAAACATTACTGCTGCACCCGTCAGAACCTGTCCCAGGTTCTCTTCCTGCATCACATGACCTTGAACTGTAAGTGCACTTCCCCCTCCTTTACCCTCTCCATCGCCAGAGCTGCTGTACCTGTTTGGTACTGTCCCAGCTCACTTCCCCCCTCCTTTCCCCTCTTCAACACCATCACTGCTGCACCTGTCAGAACCTGTCCCAGGTTCTATTCCTGCATCACATGACTTTGAACTGTTATTGCACTTCCCCCTCCTATCCTCTCTCCCTCACCAGAGCTGCTGTAACCATTTGAACCTGTCCCAACTCACTTCCCCTCCTTCCCCTCTTCACCATCATTACTGCTGCACCTGTCAGAACCTGTCCCAGCATCTTTTCATACATCACATGACCTTGAAATGTCATAAACAATTACGTTGTTAAAATTTAGGCATTGTACACGATGTGAGACATACTAATGCATGAAAGTTATAAAGTAATAATTTATAAAATTTATAAATATAATTATTTATGCCCTAGAACTTTCCATTTAAAAATGTTTAGCATGTTAAATAATATTTTTAAAAATTGTGTTTGATATTTTGTGTAAATGTACAGTATATGTGAGGGAAATTTTACTTTTTAATTTGATTTTGGCTTGTAACAAACAAAGCTGCCTATAAAAGAGACTGCATTAGATTAGAGTAACTGAATTGTGAGGTGAAAGAGGATAGAAATTACTAGTGTGTGCAAAGAGTATATTAAAATAAATGAATGTATGTTTGAACAAGTGTATACATACAGCTAAGATGAGTGAATAATCCGAATAGTGACATTTAATGGTTATGTCTTATTTTTGGTATAAATTTGAGGTCAGAGTGATGACTAAAATTGAAGTCTGGTCTAAAAATAAGGTATAAAATGAGTTCTAATATTGAGGTCTAATTTTGAGGTCAAAAAGTGTGGACTAAATGTGAGGTTTTAAACTGAGGTCTAATTTTGAGGTCAAAAGTGAGAACTAGATGTGAGGTTTTAAACTACGGTCTAAAACTGAGGTCAAAAGTGAGGTCTTAATTTGAGGTCTTGAATTGAGGTCTAAAAGTGAGGTCTAAAGTGAGGACTAGATGTGAGGTTTTAAACTAAGGTCAAAAGTGAGGTCTTAAATTTAGATCTTAAATTGAGGTCTAAAGGTAAGACCTAAATGTGAGGTCATAAATTGAGGTCTAAAAATCAGGTCTAAATGTGTGGTCTAAATGTGAGGTCTTAAATTGAGGTCTAAAAGTTAGGTCTAATATTGATGTTTAATATTGAGGTATAATATTAATTACTAAAATTGAACTGAACGTGATTGATCACCTTACTGCACTATAAGAACATATGCATACAGATAAAGAGTTAACATATAGCTGCCTGAAATAGTATATGAAATGGTAGATTCCTTGAGTATTGTATAATATGAATTGTAATCTGAAATATTTCGTGTGCTGATTGATAGTGATCGTGATCTGTTGGCCAGGGTTAATTTTCTCCACTTGGACCATGACTGCGAGCTGTTCGCTGATGTTCGCCACCACTTTGACCATGACGACGAATGGTTCACTGATGATCGCTACCACTTCGACCACAATGATAATCCAATCGTGAACGTTCGTTAACACTTTTGTCAATGTTCGTCACTGCTTCGTCAATGTTCGTCACTGCTTCGTCAACATTCGTCACTGCTTCGTCAATGTTCGTCATCACTTCGTCAACATTCGTCATCACTTCGTCAACGTTCGTCAGTACTTGGTCAACATTCGTCACTGCTTCGTCAGTGTTCGTCACTGCTTTGTCAATGTTCGTCACTACTTCGTCTAAACCTGGGTCACCATCGTGGATAATAGCAGCAGTGTTGTAGGCATCACTTCTGCTAATAGGAATTTGTGTTCAAGTTTTTAATACAATTACATGAAGCTTATGAGTGTACAAAGGCTTGGTTTTTTATGGTGCGACTGGAATACTACACTTCTTAACGAAGGAAAATAAAATTGTTTGTGATTAGTACCTTTTAGTCTCATTATTATTAATGCATTAACTGTGTATATATTATGTTGAAAAAATGTGTAAAAGAATGTGTGATACAAAAGGAAAATTATAAATGATGTATAGGAAATAATGATGGGCAGCAAAAGTTTGAAGTCTGTGCTCAAGTATATGCTCCAGTATGTGCAGAAAGAGAAGCTGGGACAGGTTGTGACTTGCCTGACAATGATAGAGGAGGTATAGTGGGGGAAGTGCAATGACATTTCAAGGTCATGTGATGTATAAAAAAGATGCTGGGACAGGTTCTGACAGGTGCAGCAGTAATTATGTCGAAGAGGGGAAGGAAGGAGGAAGTGAGCTGGGACAGTTCCAAACAGGTACAGCAGCTCTGGTGATGGAGAGAGGAAAGGAGGGGGATGTGCAATTACAGTTCAAGGTCATGTGATGCAGGAAGAGAACCTGGGACAGGTTCTGACAGGTGCAGCAATAATGGTTTGTAGAAGAGGGGGAAGGTGGGTTGGTGAGGGGAGCGGGGAAGGGACTGTAGATAACTGCATGGTTATACAAAACTATAGTCAGTTCCCTGCTGGATGCTGAAGAGGTCGGGTGCTGTCCATCATGTCTGGGATATCTGCAAGTAAGTACCAAAATTAATTACTGAATTTATCCGAAATAGATCGGGTATAGATTCAAGAATCTAGGATAATTGATTGATTGAATCGCATAATATTACAGAAATTTTAAATATAATTTTAATTGATTGAATTTATCGATAGTTGATCGGGTATTGTGTGCAAAAAATTAGTTAGTAACATCGATTGATATCACATTTTTAGTTATTAAAAATATTAGCGGTTATGTATACACATATACTGCATAGCATGTGAACCTTACATACAGTAGAATACTAGAATTAAATAATCGATTACTCGAATATAGCGAGAATAGTAGCATTCCTAGCAGACAACTCGGGAACAACAGTAAGATGAGGCAAGGTCGAGCCGAAGGTCACCGAGCATGGCCAAAGATAGCCGAAGGTTACCGAGCATGGCCAAAGATTGCCGAAGGTTACCGAGCATGGCCGAGCATACCCGATGTATTTTTTTTAACTAAATAATTTTTACATTAAATAATATTTATTTCAATTGAATATGTTTTACTAAATTTTTATTTATGAAATATGTTCAGAGTTATAATGGAATGCGAAATCAAAAATTTTCGGAGGACTCGGAAGAAACCTCCAGTAAGGCGACCGGAAACAAGGTGGTAAAATTTGAAAAATTATTTCGGAATTTTTTAATTTTTTAAATTTTTTTTAATTTTCGAAATTTTGGACAATTTTGGTAATTTGACTCTTAAGGTTAAGGTCAAGGTCACGTTTAAAGGCAAGGTCATCCAACATGGCAGCCGGGGTGTCGGGTTACAGGGTTCAAAGGTCAACCTCTTACCTCAGCCGCCAGACGCTGTCCCCGATCAACCACCAGCCACAGCCACCAGCCACTTGTCCCCGCACGAACTATTCCTAACTACTTATTTTCATTCAGGAATCTATTCAAACTTATCTTTCAGGAAACTATTCAGGATACTGTTTCAATATACTTTTCATGATATCTTCCAACATGATACTTTCTATTAAGATACTAACCGTCAGGATACTAACCAGTATCTTTACATGTGTTTTATAGGGTGAGAGAGTTAATAAAGCATTTTTAACACAATTTGTAGTATTTTTGCAAGAGTAGCAGGGTGTGATCCTAGAAAAATTCTTAGTAATTGATATATAATTTATTTTTACTATGTTACATAGTTCTTGGATGAACCGATATTTTTCATGTACGAAAGAAGAATCTCAAGCTTCTTATGTAAAGATCAAAAGTCTGAGTATGTCAACCAGTACATTAGGGTCACCGGAAAATTCATAACTAGTATTTTGGACTTCCATAATCTTCGTTTCTCCCCTCCTTTTCACTTAACTGGACAGATTCGTGTGTGTGATAATCTTTGTCAGAATCATCATCAGTGATGTCTTCGTCGTTCATATTCAACGATTAATTAATTAAATTGCATTTTCTTCGTATGTTCGCTCTCTGCCGTCTGGTCTTGCTCATGGCCAATAGCCTTTGCCGGTTTTGGCGGCTGACATAAGGCCGTCGGCGTGCAGCTAACCAAATTAGACCAACTCCCGTAGTCACTCTCCTTTGTGGCACCCAAAAGGGTGGAACCAGGTAGATGGAACCATTTAACAAATGTCATCATGCCACACATGTGGCGGTCGGCGAGAGACATCAACCAGGGTCTTCTTATTGCCAATTATTTGCTTGCGACCATGGCCCGAAGATCAAAAGTAAGGCGATTGAGGCAACAATAGATCCTGGTGTGATGAAGACGACCCAACCCTGAATATCTACGTAGCTGCAGCGATGGCTGGAGCGCCAGGTGATAAGAGGGTGTCCGAAACAGTCTGCAGTAAGTTGTGTATGTAGTCTTTATCATTAGTTATTATTATTATAGCAATTATGTGTGCTTCAGGTTTGCATTCTCACAGACCAAACATGATAAACTTTAACTTCGGCAGAATGTAACGGAATATACCAAGCACTCAGTATTGTTTTGAATAACGGTACTAAACACAGGGAATGTAAATTTACTACAAAAATTTATCACGTTTTCTAAAAGACAAACATAATATAGAGAGTCTGCAAACAAAATTACATTAAAAAAATAACTACTAGATTTTAATTAACAAACTTTAGTAAGGCAATACTCTCAGTTCCATTCAGTTTATGGCCCGTTTACCGTATGCTCAGATATATACTTGCGTAAAAGAAAACGTCGAGTGACATAGTTTATGAACAACACCACATTTTTTTCATAACATACAAAGAAAAATACTTTAATATTTTTAGTAATAGTTTACGTACAAGAATGAATCATATCAAAGTTTAGTGGATATTTTTGCAATACTCTAGATCAGGATGACATGATACGAGTATAAAGTACCAGTAAACTGTAAGAGCATGGAAATATAAATAAACCCGAGGAAACCTTTCAGCCAACGGACACGTCTGCAATAATTTAACAGGCAAAATTGGGGTTTGGTCTCGATGGGACATGTTCGCACAATAGAAAAGTAGAAGGCGAGGAATCAGTCTTCTTCACCCAATTTTTTAAAATTGCAATTTGAAGTCATGGAGGTTGCATGAGTAAATCCTATGTACCTCGACATGAAAAGTTATATTTTATAATGAAATTCATTGGAAAATTATATTTATTCCACAACATTTTTAACTGAAATTACATAATGCAGACCTAATTTTATTTCATGTTCGATGCCTTAGCCTAGTATTATAAAACTTACCCTTTATGATCGCATCCCCTACAAAAAGTTGACCAGTCCGAGCTGCAGCTTGATTTTTGAATATCCTTGAAATTAGAACTGGTATTTTATGCTCCGCTCCACCTTTTATGCTAAGTCCTAGACCGCCAACTTTCTGCCTGGTAACGCTTACCATTCGTTCCTGAAACAGTGAGAAGTACATGCATGACATAAAAACAAATTTTATCTTAAACTTTACTGTGAACTCTTTATGTTATAAAATTTAAACAAGCTTTGTCGGCTCAAAATTGTAGTCTTTATGTTGTTTAGTAAAGAAAGTTTTAAAGGTGTACTACATGTATCAAAGGAACTATTTCAAACACTAGGTTACATTTATCTACTTACTTACCAAAAGTCAAAGTAACCCCGAAAATGGACAAAGTAACTCCGGTTTAAGGTATCGAATAAATAAATATTTTAAAACCAAATATTACAATGTTATAATTTACTAACATGCACATATAACGCAATTACATTTAAATGTGATAAAATTGATGTTCTACGCTATATAAGTTTTCATTTTATAAAAACTTAATTTTATTTAATGCAATAAATGTATAATTTATTACTCAAATATCTTGACCACTCAGAATTCTACAGCGAGTTGCCAATAACTAGATAGACACTTTATTAATATGTGTCTGTAAAGTTAATAAGTTAATGTAATGCTACGTTTTAATATAGAAAAGCAAAGCATATACAATTTATGATAGTTCGTGTTTCATTTCATTAAATAATATATAAAGGATGTCAAGAACAAACCGCATGATAAGCACACAATGTGACCCCTGAGATAAATTTGAGGCTAAAATCAAAAGTGGCAAAATGTTACAGGACGACATTTTTATGCACAATGTGGCAAAATTGCATGGACAAGTCCCCTCTTGCGCTCCATTTTCAGATATATATTGTATTGTGTATGTTACTTCAGGTCAATGTAGAATCATATTTGGACTTCTAGGGATTTGACGTGCACCGAATTTATGATAGAAAAGTAAGGTACGTAAGATATCTGTTACCGCATTGTGCACATAAATTGAAATCGTACATAATTTTTCCATTAACATTCTTGTCTACTGTTAAGTCCAGGATTAGCTCATTTTTTTCCTGTCCCTAACATGACTATTGTAGGATTAATGCTTCTATAGACATTCAAAATAAATGTCAATTAAAATTTTACAAACTTCTTAAAATTAAATAACGAAACTCTGAAAAATGGTTAATAAATAAATTTTCTACATTATAAGGCATTTAGTTTGTTAATATCAGTAGCTCATCATTGTTAAAGTGAGGTACCGTCAAATGTGGATACTTTGACCACGGAGGTAACATTGACCGACTCAAGATATTTGTTTTGGGGTCATTTAATGAAGAAATAAATACATTTAGTTAAACATTTCAACCCTTAAGTTTGATACATGCACGTAAACTTTGCAATTTCTTCACGAAATGGTGCCAAATTAAATTTTTTGAGTCGGTCATTGTTACCCCTGCAGTCAAAGTATCCACATTTGAAGGTACGACCCATTATTTGTTTGCTGGTAACCTCAAATTACTTCAAATAATTACTTTTATACTACAGAACTTTAGAAAGGCGGGGAAGAATAGTAAATAGTCCACTTGTCGAAAATTACTAGAGTTGCCATTTTCAAATCATTTCATTTTTCGAAATGTCTGAAACCTATGCATGTATCGCGACTGTCTTGCAAGGCAGTGTAATCAAAAAATAGGCGTGTCGAAATCATATAATTTAGAATACTTTTATCATCAAAGTTTTATAACACAGTTAGAGTAAATTAGGTTACATAATAGGGTACTGTTTTTAACTCTGCGGTAAACAAATTTGCAATATTAAACTAAAACCGAAACGTTTATGCCAATGTTCACAAAGTTTTCTCAAAATCTTATCATCAGGATATCCTCCCCTATGATTGAACTCGAATAGTCAAATAAGTGTTTCCTAACCACTACAAAAAGCAAGGACATCACGTAGTGAAGTCAGGTACATTATTGGTTATGTTACAACATGTGTCACTGTGTAAGTAGACAGTGAATAATTTATTGCACAAGCAACAATTACCGCAACACTTTGTTTGCGACTCGTTAATGCAGCTTATAAACTCTAAACTTCAAAAAACACTTATAGTATAACTTAAAACGCACCTTGGGAAGAAGAGTGCAACAATTTCATAAAAGTAGTATGATTATGGCGGTTCTGGCACAGGAGCCGGTGTGAGGAGCCCGACCGAGTGAGGAGCCCCCCCGCCATGTTGTGACGTCATGGCCCCGCCCGCCATGTTGGATGACCTTGAATTTAACCATGAACTTGACCTTAACCTTTAACCATGACCTTGAGTGTCAAATTACCAAAATTGTCGAAAATTTCGAAAATTTCAAAATAATTTCAAAAATTCAAAATTTTCCAAAAAATTTAAAAATTTCAAAAAATCCCGAAAAAAATATTACCTCCATCTTGTTTCCGGACGCCATCTTGTTTCCGGATGCCATCTTGTTGCACCTTTGGGTGTCTACAGCGCTCTCGTCGGCGGTGCACAGTGGACCACGTGACTATTTTATGGCTCGGAAGGCTGTTTTGTATTGCTATATTTCTTTGCTCTTACTCTATGCTTCCCCTTCTCCTCTTCCCTGCGCAGGCGCGTTAGCTAGACTCTGGCCAGGTTGAACTAAGGTTCTTGCGTGGGCCGTCAGCTCACTCTCTTTTCTTTTTCTCTTCAGGACGTGGGCACTGATAATGTAAGTACTTCCGAGCTCCTAGTGTAGTGTGA
>PNEQ01054829.1:0-21922 GCA_003012365.1 Medauroidea extradentata
TGTGTGTGTGTGTGTGTGTGTGTGTGTGTGTGTGTGTGTGTGTGTGTGTGTGTGTGTGTGTGTGTGTGTGTGTGTGTGTGTGCAAGGGTAGGAGAGGGGTCACAGAACCGCTGCGTGCGCCAGTCGAGGGAGGAACGAACACGCAATTCAAATGAAATCGTTTTCGTCTCCGGTTCGCGTCATGTCTTCTCTCCACTCGCCCGCATCTCCGACACCTTTACTATCCACACTCCAATCCAGTGTGGAGAAGTTGGAAAACAGGGGAGGCCCCTCTCACCCAACCACTCGCACAACCCACCTGACCAAACCATTCTGTCGCGCGCAAATGACGATCGGACGTCCCGGCCATCCGGGACTACCCCTCAACCTCCGCAATTCACAATCCTGGACTGATGCAGGACGCTGGTAATGGCTACAGAGAGGAACTGTCGTAAAACTGGAGGCAGGAAAACTTTCCAGCTCGCGACAGGTGAGAGCGCGTGGTTGGTAGTGACGACGAGGCTGTAATGTTGCCAGCACTTCCCGCTCGCTAAAGAGATTGGCAGTTCGTGCGCGAGTACACGTCACGCCCACGCTATTTGGAGCTGAATTTAAGCCATCCCCTTCCTTTCCCCTGCCTCCTTACCCTTCCCGGCACGCCCTAGGTGCACTGAACCAACAAGCTATTCATTTTAAAACACCTAATCCAAGTGTCATGAAAGTGAGCATTGTTCAGAAACTTTTGATGACATGCCAGATGGAAAAAAATGGTGTTTTGCTATCAGTGCCGCTTTTATGTCCGCCATATGGGGCAACCAACAAGCTGTAAACGGTAGAATCTCTGCTGTTATTTTAATATACAATATTCGAAGGCATAAATGAATAATAAAGAACAGTGCTTTTTCACATAAGCCTAACTACAAGTAATTCTCACGCACATCTTAAGTTTTATATTCTGGTATCTCTAAAGCGGCCACGCCTTTATCGTGTATTTCACAAGCAGTACCAATACACAGAACTAAATTTAATTTTGACCTACGGCATTGTAAGTGCAGACAGGCAGTGGCATCTCCTGTGATTACTATTACTGAAAAGTGCGTGTATGTGAGTTGTAGAAGAATGGCGTATTAGCAAAGCCAAGTGCATTAGCACTACGCATTATCCCACCATGTAGGTATGTTATAAAGACACTCATTCTACGTAAGCACTGTCTTTGAGGTATAATATTTACAGGAAAGCTCTGCACTTCGTCGTACTTGTAAATAAATAGTTGCGTTGTCGTTTACCGCATTCCAATAATTCTCTGTCTGAGAGTCATTTTGTATGTTTACCTAACATATGTGCGGAAAAGCACTAGCCGAAGCTTACAGGCGTTGTTTACCAAGAAACGGTATACGTAAATGAGTTTTATACACACACGTTGGCACTACGTCATATCGTCATATCGTCACAGGCGTTTCTCGCGAATATGTGTGCAGGGTTTTGGAACTAAAAGTTTAGTTTAAAATCAACTCGTTGTGCTTGAGAGAAGTCATTTAATTAATAACCATAATTAGATGTTTCTAAGGTGTTACTGGAGGCATAGCATTTCTCTTTAATGTGCATTTATTTGTCAAGAACATCACTACATGAAACAGGTATTTTTACGGTAATTTTTACACACAAACAGGCTTCTGAAAAGTACTGGAAAAAGTACATATACGTGCAGAATACCTTCATAGAGGCTGTTACAAAATTGTATTGTTATATTTTGGGAGGACAATTCTAACATCTAGAAGGACAAAAAATGTTTATAAACAACAAGAGTCCGAAAACACACAATTACTGAACTACAAGTCTCACAACATACAGTGCATAGCAGGGCGCGAGATGCATCATGATGATGTGAAATGCTACATAGGACAATGCGTACTGTCCAATGTCCAGTTAAATGCTACATCTAGCTGCTTTATTAATTTATTTATGCGTAAAATAACTATGTTGCAAAGGTTCATTTTGAACTACAATAAATTTTACACATCCCTCTTTTAAATAAAACTTATCAATTATTTCTAATTATTCAGACAGTTCCTGGAGCAATTTTTATGGAGCTATGCTTTTACTGTATTAGTGGTTGCAGAACTAAAAGGAAATTTACTCTACTTCAGCTTTAACAGTACATAACGTATCGTACGAAGCGCTGCTATTGCATTCTGCATTGACGTGATCCCGCCTGCGCACTATGTACAGTACGTCGTACGGTGCTTTTTCGGACTCAAGTTCATCATTTTTTGTTCCTGTATACGTGAGGAATATACCGCCAAAATATTGGCATGCAATTTTGTAACAAACTGTATATTGATTCGGTAAAAGTGCAGGGTCACGACTAAAAGTTACACAAAGGCGAATAAGCCGTGGAAACACGCCAGCGGAGTGGCCTAGTGTGTTAGAGACGACGAAACATCCGACGAAAGTGCCTGTTTCATCCTTATCTATTCTGCGCTTCTATACCCCTGGCATGTTAGCCCGGCGGACCAGTGGCGTAGCCAGGATTTGTGTTTGTGGGGTAAGGAGGGGGGTTTCATATGGAGGGGGGACATGGGGGTTTCAAATGGGGAATTTTATATAGTAACATCTATCCCCACAGTCAAAGTGGGGGGTTCGGGGTCCTCTTACGGAAAAATTGGGTTTCAAGGTGCAAAATTGTACTATTTAAGCAGTTTTAGTATTGGAAAATTGAACACACCAGTGGTAGTAATATTAAGTTTTCCTGAAGGTAAGAAATGTTTAAGTGAAGTATATAACTAATGGTTGCTCTGAATTACTCCCTAACAGATTTACTAGTTTACTAATATTAATCTAGAGAAAATGTGATACATAAATACGAAATTTATAGCTAAATTCTAAATTGCATTGTTTAATTTTTTTGTCCTTCATATTTCGGGGAGGGGGGATTGAACCCGGAAACCCCCCTATGTCTACGCCCTTGCGGCGGACACCCTAAAGCCGAACGCTGACTTTTATATCCAGGGTTCGGCGATGGGAAGGCCCGAAGCAAATATAAATAGTGCGGAGACATTTTGCAATTTTGCAAAAGAGACAGTTTATCGAACTAGGTTCACATACGTATCATATGTCCTGGGTAAGGTTGTAATCATGGTGTATTAGGAACTCGCGAGACAACCTCAAACCCTCTTGCACAGACGTCTCCAAGGCTGGTACTTAATGACATAACCAACCTCCGCATCCTACCCCCTCCTCGTGGCTCACCGTCCCGCGAGCAACCTTACGTCCAGATTACGCACAATCCCGCGGACCGTAACTTAGTTACGGGGATCCAATCATATTTCCATTACCCCAGAGGTGAGAGTGGCCAGAACGCTGGCAGTGCATGCGTGTGCTCGTGAGGAAGGGGAGGGGCGGGAAGGGAGATTGCAAATTGCACGCGGGGTCTTATGGGTATCGCGGGCGAACAGCCCCTCCGAGCGACAAGCGGAATGGTAATGACTCGACGTACAGCCGTTGGTCCTTCACAGCTCGTGGGTTCGTGGGAACAATATGGATGTGCGAGCGACATTTGTAGCAGCTATATTTTTGTAAACTGCTGTTTTCGTCTGTAAGCAAAATGAAACGAGTAGCGTGCTACATAACACTCGTATAGCTACCCAATGATTTGTTTCGAAATTATTTATCTGCTGCCAGTCAGTATTCTTCAGCGTATTTAAGTTTTTTTAAACCAAGAAATCTAAGAAAATATATAGAAAACTAAAGGTATTTGAATCGAAGTTTAGAATACTATGTAACTAGTTCACTTAATTTCCTCTACAGACTTGATTATGTTATGTCTACGGTTTGAATGAATGTAGTTAAGAGTTCACACAAAAGTATCATCCAATTGTACTAAAGTTTTAAATTAAAATTAAATATTATAAAGTGTACATCTGTAAAGGAACAGCGAATAAACCTGCTCGTAATGCAATATAAAAAATACATAACATTATAAATACGAAATTGTGAAATCTATAAAGTAAGTGTCCCTATCAAACGCTGTGCGAATCGATGACTGCCATCATATTGCTTCAATATCGTGGATTATGTGCTTACATCCATGGGACAGAAAATAGTCTTTACGGTGAAGGGCGATAGGCAGAATGTAGCATGTACTATCTCAGCTGTCACCAGGTGGCTTAAGGAGCGTCCCTACATAACTGAGACATATGCACGTGGCCGACGGACGTACACTTTGAGAGACAGTTGAGCGTGTTAATGCTTGAGAAGGCATCTTCAGGGATCGAAACCAAGGGGTGGCATTGACCGGATGGTCAGGTGTAGACGAGGAAACGGAACAAAAAATACGAAAAAACGCTTGGTTTTCGGTCAGTTATCTCACAAAGAAAATAGGTTGTTAAAGGGTTTTGTCACAGTAAATTATTCACAGATGATGCATCTAGGTTACTATTGGTAATTTTTTTTTTTTAACAGGAGAATACGAATTACAAACAAGTGTTTTTATAATATTTCGCTGATGTCCTAATTAAAAAAAAAATTATATTGATATTCCAATATAAAAACTTTGACTCTAAAATACGACTCTTGTCTCTTTTTTTATTTTACTACCGAAGGTATGCTTGTTATTATTTGAGAAATTAGAATAATTAAAGCATAGTGAAATGGGGATCATATACTAACTAAGGAGAGATAGGTTTTAGTGTCCGGAGCTGCACACGGAAGACATGAGTGAGGATTGCCAAGAGTAACATCAGTAAGAGAGGACTGTAGTCGTCACGGAAAGACGTAGTGCTACATAACATCCGGCATATTACCTGACAACTTCCACTAGAACACTTGTATATAGACAGAGTGCAGATGGTTTACGAAGAAGATTTCCATTTCGGAGATTTACTGTACGTGAACATCTGATGCGCGTTGACAGAGAAAGGAGTTTAAACATTTCTGTTGGACGGATGAGTCCACATTGGACATGTAAAGAGATTCTCGTGATATTCCCATATGGAGAAGACCTGTAATACGATTTTGGCCGTCATGGAGGTCGATCAACTATAGTACGGGGAAGGTTAATTCTACTACACATTAGAAAGAAAATGTGTTTTCTCATAGGAGAGTTTGGCACAAGGAAAATGTCTGCCACTAGATTCGCTTCAATCGCTAATGTACCAGATTAATACGAAACCGTACTAAAATGAAATTTAAATAAACTTGGAAATGGTAAAAGTAATTAAATTTAATTTTAAAGTGAAAAGAAACCGATTTCGCGTAATTTATCAACTTATATAACTTAAAATTCAGGAACGCTCTGTGATTGGTCAGTTTGGTGCACTACCGATACCAGCGCTCAAGCGGCAAAAATTTTTCTTGTGACAAACTTATAACATTGATCTTTCTAACCTTTAGTAGAATTAACCTGAGTACGGGAGACATGCTAACCACTCGAACATCACTCCATGGCATTATACGAGTATACCTAGCAAGGTTGAACTGCTGTCAGGTGTCGTGGTGATATTTTGTCATCGCATTTCAAGTTATATAAGAGTGCTGTGGACTTCGACTTCATACTATGATGATGTAAGGCCTCTGCTGCATTTCCGAAAATTGAAGATATTGAACGTATCGATAGGCACGGACGCTTCCCAGACTTATATCTGATAGAGAATATGTGGGATACTCATGTTAGGGAGACAAGTGCTTCACATTCGAATCCATCAATTACTACAACTATCTTACGTACTGTTGTACAAGAAGAATGCTCTTTGATACTGCAGAACACGATTTATGATCTTGTCACGAGCTTAGCATATTGTTTCTCAGGCGTCTACTGCTGCCCAAAGTATTCACACGCCAATTTCGGCGACGTAAGAGGTTTTCTTATGTGTGTTAACATATAATTTGAAAAGCAGGAATGGTGTTAAATTTTCCTTCCAGTTCAACATGAAAATTAATTGTTTAATATAAAACACCAACGCACTATAACAGGAAAGGTCGTTGTTCGAATGTAGCACGTGAGTTAATTTGGCAACCAGTGTTTCCTACTCACAAAAATAAATCGCATGCACGTTGATCTCAGCTCGGACAAAGTCAACAGGCGAGGTTTAGTGGAGTCGACGGTTATTATATCTGACGGACCGGTTTCTCAGCTTTCGTAAATACGCGAGACGACGTGTGACTGATCAGAAAAAATGGTGGATGAAGACATGGGACAAAACCAAATCTCCATATGAAAAACACGAAATTACTCTGCAGACATGTTGTTCTGAATTGAATTCCGCGGCCGAAACGTAAACATGCAAGTATACCGGCGTTAACGTCAGGCTAACAGTGAACCCTGCCCCATTGCCAAACACAGTGCATGTAGACCAGCTGTATTGCAATATACAGTGTTTTGGAAGTTAATAAAAATATTGTAATCTTTAGGGAAATGCTTGTTTCTGCATACTTACAAATATTTTTGTTTATGTACGAATAATGTTAGAATATTTACAACGTAATTCTTGTACATTTTACAACAATTGCATGAAGTGACAGAAAACATTTTTTGGCAACAAATTTTGGAATTTTTTTTGTAAAAGTACGAAATTAGTTGTACAATTTGACAGGTCTTTGAAGGTTATTTGGTTTTACATCGAACAATCTGCTAAAAAAAAAAGTGCCCCTCTAGTTCCCTAAAGTATTTGGAAAATTTAGACAACTTTAATAACCTGCGACGTTCCTGTTGTAATACCCAGACGGATAAATGTTTTGACATTAGCTTACAAGCTTTTTCATGTAAAAGTACCTTTCTTCTGTGTAGAGAAGTGTAACAAGACAAGATGGATGTGTCTCAGTATGGTCACCTAGAAGATAGGATGACCCGTCTACAGCTCGTCGATAGCTATGACACGGGGATCGTCCAAGTTCGAGATTTAAGACTGCCGCTCGTCACTAGTCGACTTCACCTTCGCGGTCTGAGACTTTATGAGCCAAATGGGATCGTCAGCTCCGACTAAGACTATACAACATACAGAAATCAACTGTAGTTTACTTAACCTAAACTGTGAGCAAACGTTTTTCTGCAAATTTAGTACAACGTAATCTGTACAACAAACTTTTTTACAAGCTTGTAGTAACGTTGTTATTCAGTTAAATTGTTAATCCCTATAATTCTCCTCTGCAGCGAAGCCCTGAGTGTAAACCCATTTTAAATGTGCGTTCGTGTTAAACTTTTTACTTTGCCTTATAATGGGGTTGAAGTCGGGAACTCTTCAATGAAAGACTAATATCTGACTACTTAACTAACACAATGATCTTTAGGTAAATGCTATAGTACTGCCATTGACACATTGGAGCAGACAGATGCTGCATTAGTGGCAGAATATTAATTTTTTTAAACAGTAGTCTACACTTAAGGCTATGTGATCTTTCATTTATTTTAAACAATTGCAAATAACTTGAATATTTTTCAAACAAACGCTTTGAAAAAAATTGAGACTGCGTACAGTCATAAAATACACAATTCTGCCAGAGAGTAAAAAAATGTACCATTTTCTAGCAAAAAATTATTTTGCTTAGTTTTGTCATATTTTGACAACAAAATGTGTGATATTTCAGGGGCGAAAATCTAAAAATCCTTTCGGTGTATTGCAGCAGAAAAATTCAGATACAAACGACGATATATACGTGTTAAAACTGCCAGAATGAATTTTTGATTTGCGTTAAAAAAACATATTTTCGAAACCACTCCAAAACTAAAGAACGAGGCCTTAACTGTCATGAAATGCAGAACAACAAGGAAAATTTGCATACTGTTGCGAAAATATGTGGCAAAATATTTACGCGCAGCGATAACTTAGCTAGACATACCCGTCCAGATAGCCAAGATTAAACTAAACTAAGACAATTTAAAATGACCAACCATCATAGTTTGGACCGTTGTCATGCCACATAACAGTGAATTGTTTAAGAATAGTTAATTTAAATGGGTTCATTGAAGATCAGACGGCATTTCGACGCATTCTTAGACATACGTTGCAGATAACGTCACCTGTTCTACAATAGTATGTGCTATTAACTTGGCACAAATTAAAATTAGATGAAGTTAATTAGTTAGAAAACTAACTGAAAAAGTTACACTAATTAATAATTTCTAATTTTGTGCCTGAATATTTAAAGACAAAATCCGAAGAGACGAGAGGAGAGACACTCGTGCGTTGAAGTCAACTAATGCACTCGTATACGGGCGTAGCGAAGTAAAAGTTATCGTCGATAAATGTGCACGCAAAACATTCCAAGAAGAGGAGGCTTTTGTGTCAGGAGGTTCTGGCTCGACACTAGCTCCAGTGATAAACAACAACCGTGTATCAACTGGCTAGATCCACGTAGCTTCGCGAGGCCGGAATATATAAAGACAAATTAGCCATTAATTACTAATACAGAACACTTCAAAGACCACACGTGTTTCTAATAGTAAACCCTTTACAAGATACAAATGTATATTTGTGTGCAAAAAAAATTGGAACACTGTTGAAAGATGAGTAACAATTTCATGGTTTATTTAGTTACTCTTTTAAAACTAAGCGCAGAAGACCTAGTATGGGTAAATAAATGAAATATTTTATCTGTCTGAATTTATTGATGTGCAAAAAGTTCTTATTAATGCAAAAAAATTCACAGTATGGAAAACTGCCAGACAGATTGCATTTTCAGTATGAAAACATGGTATAGCAACACAAAAGAAGCAAGTAATATTTCCTAAATTATAATTAAAAAATTTAAGTGCTTTTCAATGGAAGCATGGCAGATAGGTAATGATCTTAAACATTTTCCTACTTGTCGGAAACTTTCAGAATATAATTACTACAATACATGACGTACTAGAATTATTTAAGAATGAAATTCGGCATTCACCGATAACTAGCGTCATTGCCGCTTTCCCTCCCTTTCTCTTTCCCTTCTTTTTTTCTGCACTGTTCATTTAAAATTATTTGGTATAGATAGTTCGTAAGACGAACAATTGAAAAACATTTTTTTTCTTGCTGCGTCAGACTGAAAAATTTTCGAGTACTGTGAAAAATGTGCATGTTGTTTATTGACTACGGCAGTAAACTTAAACTAGAAATTAGTGAAAATATAAAAATCAGCTAAAAAGGGACCATCACAACCAAGGATTCGAAAGTTCTCGCTATACTAGTAAGAATAGTGTAGGTGTAGCCTACACTAAAAAAAACCTATACAGAGTGTTCCTGAACTACACGTACAAATGGTGAAATTGTGCTTCCTTATAAAAACGAGGTATAGTTACATAAAGCAATTTTCGCCTTGTGCTAATTTTAAGGGAGATATTAACCCTTGAAAATAGATTTTTTAAATTGTTTTTTGGCAAAATATCGGAAACCACGTGGAGATAAATTACAATGCTGCGCACAACGATTAGTGTTAATGAGATCTTAAACCCGCGAAGAAACCACAATATAAAATTCTCCCCTTCATGAAAATAACAGGGATGGCCATCCTCTTATTGACCACAACTTTTGTGCCGTTTTGTTTTTTTATCATTATAATATGTCGTTTTTCTGAACAATACATCCTAAGTAACAAAAAAGGTCCTCTTGTTGCAAGTCGCTAGAACGCACCGTTTACGAGAGAAAAATTCATACAAATAGTCAGTGGCTGCAATACCGTGCATGTGAGGTGAGCACTACAACATGTACTAAGCGATTATGGCATCGTAGGCACCCGAACTTCGGTTGCTTGTTACATAACAGGTGCAGCAACATAACTTCCTGTTTTGAAATGCCCGACATTCAGGCTGTAGATGTCTTAGCGGGGCGGGAATAGTCTCATTCGAGAGGTGTAGGTGTAAAGTTTTGTTCCCCACCGCTGTCAATCGCCATCATGCGTTGGAACAAGTGACGAGAGTATGTGAACATGTTGGAGGAATATTTTCCCCCACGACTTGATGAATTGGACTTATGGAACATTTGGTTTCAACAAGACGGAGCAACGGCCCACATTTCAGGGGCATCGATGGCTGTTTTGAGGGAACACTTTCCTGAGCGCCTCATCGCAATAAGTGGCGATTTTAAGCGGCCAGCCCACTCCCCAATTTGACCCCTTGTGTTTTTTTTTTTATTTTTTTTTTTTTTTTGTGGTTTGATGTTCCGCGTTTATGTCAACAGTCCAAGGACCCTACACGTTCTGAATGCCAACATCCGGGCAGAAATTGACAACTTACCCACTGCTATACTAAGTGTCATGAGAAACGCCAAAAATCGGCTTACTCAGCGAGTGGATAGTAGGAGGCGTTTCCTACTTGATTTGATTTTCAAAACTGTGCAAAACCAAACTTATGTACCTACATTATAAAAACTAAAATGTAAACTTTCTTATTCACATAGTGGGTTTTATTGCGTGTTAAGAAAGGACGTTAGGTTGCCGCACCCTGTAAATTTATACCTGAAATGCGCCAGAGATGAAGATCTGTACTGGGAATAGGTGTGTATGAAGCTGTAGTATTTAAGTTTTATTTGTTGAGGTTTCCTTGACTTAACTTTGAGACACGATTTTAAAGAACTGCAGCATAAGGTGCATTTTTCTAATTACAAAATTAATTTACAAGCATTCTGTGCGTACTCCATTGCGAGTGTAGCAGTTGTTGCCTACATGCCAGGTACTGTTTTGTTGCCACAGTGCATTTTATTGTAAATGGTGAATTTTTTGTGTAATGGAACTGAACGTTTTGTTGACAACCAAGTTCATTAGAGATGTTAGGAAACTTGAAAGGAATCGGCCATGGTTTTGTTAAGGATCCATTCCGCATTCGCTTGGGTAATTTTATTGATTTCAAAGATGTAATACACACAAAACAATACACGTAACCTTCATGGAACACTTTAATGATAAACTGTTTTTGACATCGCAAAAAGATTTGTTAGGGTGCACTCGGATGCCTGCCAGGTAAGCAACCCGCGTTGCAAGGCTGGTAGTACGAGACAGTTGCGCGCGCATCGTTCACGAAGCATCGTTAACATGTGTGTTAGGGTGGCATTGCACTGTTGGTGCGCAACAGAGAGAGACAGTACACGTACGCAGAAATGGCAGATACGCATCTCATGTATGGTGCCGCTGGAGGTAACGCAAGAGGAGCACAGCGTCTGTACGCACAGACATTTCCAAACAGACGCAGTCCAGGGTATCGCATGTTCTTGTCTGTGGAGAGATGCTCACGCGGAACATTTACAACGAACAGGTATGACACCGGCGTGAGACGCAACATGGAAACAGCCAGATTTGATGAGGAAGTGTTGGAACGCGTCGTCGATTCGCCATCAAGTAGCACACGTAGAATCGCTCGCAAAATGCATCCGAGTCACCAAAGAGTGTGGAGGGTTCTGCATGGACAACTGCTTCATCCGTTTCATCACGAAACGTGCAAGCTGATTTTAAGGCACGAGTCTATTTCACATGCTGGTTTCTACATCAATGCGCAGACGAACCTGCTTTTCCTCGCTACATTCTGTGGACCGACGAGGCTTCTTTTACGCGTGATGGCATTCTCAACAGTGAAAACAGTCACGTATGGAGCTACGTCAACCCACATGCAATGAACACCGCCATCAAGTGACATTTGCTGTTAACGTTTGGGCCGACATTGTCGGCGGCAACCTCATTGGACCATACTTTTTGCCAGCGCGTTTGACTGGCTGCCTTTATCGACAGTTTTTAGAGGACATACTGCCAGTTATGTTGGAGGATGTAGATTATCAATCACGCCTGCTTAAGTGGTACCAGCACGATAGAGTTCCTGCACACTTCAGTTTGGAAACTCGTGACCATCTTACCGCCACATTTGGTGAGCGATGGAAAGGCAGAGGCGGACCTGTGAGGTGACCACCATGCTTCTCAGACCTGACACCATGAGATTTCTTCCTGTGGGGTCATCTCAAGACATTGGCATACGAAGCCACCATCTACATGGTAGATGAACTTCGCTCCCGCATTACTGATGCTTGTACTACCATTCGTAACACCCAACACATGTTTGATCGCATAAGACACAAGATTGTGCGTCGCTGTCAGTTGTGTATCGAAGTAGGTGGTCGACACTTTGAACAGTTACTGTAAAATACTACACACATGGATTATTTGCAATGCCTGTTCTCGTGCAGTTACTATCTATTGTTTTCTCTTTTGGACTACAAGAAGCCGAAGAGCTGTTATGAACGTACTACTGTCCTCTGACCTAACTTGAATTCAAACCCAACTAATCCTTAGTCGTACGACTAGATTTGCAACGCGGATTACTTTCATGACCAACAACCCTCAAAAATCTTTTCATTTTCTCAAAAACAACTTATCTTTAAAGTGTTCCATGAAGGTTATGTGTATTGTTTCGTGTGTATGTAATTAATTTTTTGAAAACAATAACAAATACCCAAGCTAATGCCGAAATGGATTATTATCTCCCTTAAAAATAGCGCTAGATGAAAATTGCTTTATGTAACTGTACCTAACTTTATAAGTAATCAAAGCCTCACCATCTGTACCTGTAGTTCAGTAACATCCTGTATGTTATTGGAAACTATATAACCCGCGCCCTGTTATGTGACACTTACCATACTTCAGCTTGTATATAGAGCAAATGTTCAGCATTGTTACTATACAAGTCTGGTAACATCAGTAAACATTTGACTGTCTCCAATAAATACATAGGAAAGCTACCATTGGTGTTTAGGAAACAGTTTTAACACACCTACTTTCGTAACTTATTGTGCTTAATTTACAAATAATTTCTTACAGTGTAAAGTAACTGTGCTGTATGCCTCTAGCTTAGGTTAATGTTAATTCTACTTCATGTTAGGAAGGTTAAAAAATTTCTTATGGACCAGTTTGGAAAGGAAACAATTCTACTACTTATCATAGTGTTATTGCTAAATGGTGTAATAAGGTGCGATACAGCAGTAAAACTTTATTTCATAAAGCTTAGGAAAGAGATAAATTACCTGAAAAGCAAACCAATTTTGCCATTTCAATTCCATTTCACCCAAATATTTAATCAACTTCGTGTAACGTTATATTTAGGAAAAGCTGTGAGAATGGTTGATTTGCACGCCTTACCGATATCAGCTCAACTATCGGTAGAAATTATCCCTTGCCAAACTAATAGCATAAAGTTTCTTAACCTGTAGTTGAATTAAGCTTAGCTATGCTGAATGCAGTGTGTGCGGCTGTGGCGGTCTCTACGCAGCTATGTGTCCAGCTGCCACCTAGAGAAGCTGAGCAGTGTGGAAGAAGAAGACAGAGTACGGCAAGGAAGAGAAAGAGATAGGTTGTAGCCTAGGTGCCCGTCCTGTCGGCCATTAGCGGGCGAGGAGACACGAGCACCAGTGCGAGAGGAAAGTTTCGCGAGAGCTGAGGAGGGGCCAAGGGGAAAAGATGGCAGAGGGACGGGCGGGAAAAAGTTTACAACAAAATTTCTTGAGTACGGCACAGAGTGAGCGGATGAGAAGCAGGAGAAGGAGAGAGGCCGAAGGAAAGAGAGGCAAACTTAACATCGTCTTGACGGCGCCAACCCACGTGTGACGCTTATTTCGCTCAGTTTTACTTTTCATTTTCTGTATATTGTAAACATAGTAATTTCCCAACGTTGTATTAATGTGTGTGCATGTATCTATATACGTTTACACATACATTTATGACATTACTACGAAAAATTTTGAACTACGTAAACCACTATGCTTCAGTGTCCAAAACTGTAACAATTAAAATACCGTTGCCTATTTTAACCTCAAATTATAGCATTCATTATTTACTATCTTGTCCAAACGTCGTGTGCATAAGAATCTCTTCGTACACAAAATATATGAAATAAAACACGGAAAAACACCCCTGGAACTACGCTAAACACCTAAACCTAACATGCGTTTATACGTAAACCATATCACACTACTTGGTCACGTATGTCAGTAGGATTATTGTCTTAACATTATCCAACAATATAACTGCAAGAAATAAAACATCTTAGACAAAACAAACTTAAAAAAAGTCTATACTTCATTACTACAGACAAACTGAACTGAAAATAAAGGACAGTTAATACACGAGGAGACAGCAGTTATCTGTAAACATCAATGTACACAAATTTCATACCAAGGAAATTTCGGTTAGTGGTACAGCGGTTAACGTAAAAACTCCCAACATTTTTTTCTTCAATTTGTTGCATTAATAAACTAACGTTCTGAATTAGGAAAGTCTGCTCCGTGGAATCTATGTCTTGATAGAATAAAAATAGCATATGAGCAAAATATAATAACAATTAAAATAATATGTTAAAATTAACTTGAACTAAACAAAACGTTTGAACGTAGTCAGAAAAAAATCATTGTATTTATCGAAAGTTATTAAAAAATGCAGGAAATGTATAGTGTTATAGAAGGGTTAAAATACTAAAGCAATAGGCAAACAAGTGTACCTAGGTTAAGTATTTGTGCATCCTGGGTTATAATTTATCGTTTTGAAAATCAACATAACTGGATTCATGTAACAACGTTTTATTATTTTAAAAAAATTTATTTATTTTGCAGTTGTTGTGTAAATAGTAAATATTTTTGTTTCAGTATTACATTCATAAATTACTTTATTCCTCTTAACGTAGTAAAATTAACGCGATATTTAAATACCTGCGAAGTATTACTCTAATATAAACATTAAGGGATTCTGTAACGCCATATTAACATAAACACGTTTGCAACAATTCCACACTATCACATAAAGGACACAATAAATGCTGATTATAAGGTCAACTGCAATAAACGCTTTTAAATGCGTGATTATAGGCTATTCATGGTAAAGTAAGCACTTTTAAAGTCCTGCTAGTAGTTTCCGTGTATGTTGTTGCCGCTTATCAGTACTTATATTGCCGGAAGCGTAGTAAAAATATTTAATTTCTGTCTAAAGTTGACGTCGCAGGGCGCGAGACTGAAGTAAAATATATTTGTTAAGTGTTAGCTGCATGTTAAAAGTAACTTTAAAAGCGCTTACCTTGAACAGCCCAATTGTAACATTTTATTGCGTCCTCAGAAGTAAACGTTTGTGACAACGTGTTAGTAGTATCTGATAATCTCTGCGCGAGAGGTTTACGGATGTTAAAATAATTATTTTCAAATAAAAAAGCGAGTATTTTCGAAATTCGGTAATTGTAGATGCCTAGATATTATCACACTGAAAATTTTAAAAATGACAGTTTTAAATTTTTGTAGGTTTTCTGGTTTCAGTCCATTTTTATTTTTAAAAAACAGTTTTTAGTTTTTTTGCTCGAAAGTAAAGCATACTGCCGCATAGTGATATGCATAAATAAACGCCCGCTAATAAAATACATACTCGGCAAAAAATCTCATAGAAATTGGATGAGTAGTTCAGATATTATTGACGACTGAGTAGACCAGCCGTCCGCTCGACATTGTATCTTTCCATACACCTTAAAGTCCCATAGTAAAAATGAATAGGTTGGAATATTGCACGCTATTACAGTGCTTGGCTCGTTGTGACGATGAGGCATTTGACGTGCGCTCCAATGTCTGTCGCCCTACAAGCGCCATCAATTCTGAGCCCCTAACGCTCAGGTCAACGACACCCTTAAGAGTTGCAGTAGTTAGAGAGGACACTCTTCAACCTACGTCTCTACCGTTTCAAGGTACCGTTCGATAATAAAAAAAACATAATTGTCACCTCCTTAATAAAGGTACAAATGGCTTTTTGATATAGCTGTAGCTAGAAAAATACCAGCTAAGAAGTGTAAAATAAAGTGATAGAGAACTGCGTTGGACTATAACACATAATTTTCACAAACAAAATAATAGGGTCACTACTTAAAGTCCCATTCATAAAACCTTCCTATGAAAACACTTCAAGCTAATTTGGTACTCTGCGCTTAGAGGCGAAGCGGTGTGCAACGCACGTATTGGAGTCGGCTTATCTCTTCCCCGTTTTCTTGCCTCAATGGAAAAAAATATCTTAAGGTCCAAATAACTCTTAAGGGGGAGTGTTAGACAGTTTAATTGTCTTTTTAGTTTTTAAGGCATAACTGTTATTCAAATTGTATTATCAAAATTTCTCTTCGACAAAGAATAAGGTAGGTATACTCTTGGTAAACTTCTTGACGTAAATAATAATAGAGTCTTTCATTAATTTGTCTTGCAGATTCAATGCAAGAGAAATCAAGAAAGTAGTCCTATAATTCTCTTGCAATGACTCTGCATGACAAATTAATGAAAGATTCAATATTATTTACGTCAAGCAGTTTACCAATAATATATCCTGTGCTTTGTCGAAGAGAAAATGTTGATAATACAATTTGAATAAAGGCCATAGCTTCAAAACTGAAAATACAGTAACATTTTCTAACACTCCCCCCGTAAGCCCAACTATCTGCAGACAACTTGTCTTTCTCGCAGCGCGGGACGTCGCAGAGCAGGTGCAAGGCGGACTCCCTCGAGAACATGCTAGGACGCCTCTGTGACGCGCACCGCAGAAAACTTGCCTCTCCTCCGGGTGTGTGGACTTGTCATCGTGTCACAAGCGCGACGAAGACCGATATGCTCGCCCGCCCCTACCCAGCCGCCGTCGATTATCACGCGCCATTACCTTCAATCTTTCCGCCGCGCGTTCTTTTGTTTCTTATTACAGCGCCTCTCTCGCCACAAACTACTGTCTGCGAACCCACCTCCTTCCCAACTTTTCCGAAAAAAATTCCCGGCCCTTTCTCTCAACCAGCCTGATCACCGCAATATATCACTAGATATGAGACGACGATACACTCGATGCTTGCACAGATGTATTCAGAGCTCCTCCAAGTTCATCTACTATCATACTATGAGCTATGCTGTCTACTCGCACGTATTTGCCTTCTTTAGCTACACAAGAAGAGGTTCCCATAAGGCTACGTTTGTATTTGTATATATAGGTTTCATTTCACTTTCGCCAAACCAATAACATCAAGAACACAAACAAAACTTCAGTTCCTCAAATACTGTGTTGTTGTTAGCTAGGATGTATGGGTTTTCTAATAAAGAAGGAAATAGAGACTTGACCGGACGTATAAGTTTCATTCACAATTTTGTTGAATTCATACGGCGTGGTTTGTAATCTTTTTGTGGCCACTGTATTCGCTCGGGCCAGAAAATCAGTAAATCGCATTTTTATCAGCTGTTTCCCGTTTCAAAATAAGGAAGATATTGAGGTTGCAATAGTTTAAAAAATCTATTCAATTTTTATCTATTCCCTGGCGTGTCAAAATAGTTATTCATCCACTGAAACAGAAAACATTCCACTCCACCAATGTTGCGTTTACGTAAATATACTTCTTTTGGTTGTTTGGCAATTGTTTGAGTATTCCGTAAAACGTACAGTATATTATAATTTATATAATTTGAGGGATTCTGATAATATAAGAGAGACTTGCAGTCTAAATATCAGGCACGGCTTTAATTTACGATATACACAATCTATTACATTACTTTTACGATGTTCTTTACGGAGGGAGGCTAGAATGGTTAGAGACATTTATGAATACTTATGAGCCACTCAATTTAGTTACGACGATGACAGTCCCACCTTGTTAATGATGCCGAGGCTGATATAAGGAAACGTCCACGGCAATCGGCACGTCGTAGATCTGGACGTCGTGGTGCATCTTGGTAGTGAAGTGGTCCTGGCGACGATATGGGGCAGACAGACCCTGTAGGTAGCGTGACACGCCTCTTTATCGCGCCCTGTGTAGCAACTCGTACCGCTGTTGGTGTTGGGAGTTCTGCCTCGCGGTTTGCAGCAAATTATGTTTAGTATTTTGGAATTCCTGGCCGGGTGGCCTGGTTACTGAGCGCTGTGTTTGAACCAGGATTACATGGTTCGTAACCTATACAAAAACTAGAAATTTCTGAGGAAGTATGGTAGACCAATCACTCATAATTTTTACTTTTGAGATCATGAAATACAGCTGAATTTAAATTAAAAATGAACATTATAGCGCACAGTTCAGTTTCTGCGGTTACTGCATTTTACATGTAGCCTATTGAAATAATATCGGAAGTAACAACACGGTACTATTTTTTTTTCGATGTCTCTTTAATACGTGTCTGAAGACAGCTATCATTCAAAATTATGTATAAAGTTACTTTTAACCCGAATAATAAAAGTTCAGGTAAGACATGGTATTTATATAAGACTATCTGAAACCCGCAACTACGTTCGTGGAGTTTTCAATTTAATGCAATAGTATTTCTGAAACAAAAATGTTTTCTAATGTTCTAAATGGTTCAAGATGATGTTGAGGTTCATTAAAACCCGTTTTAGTAACATTTTGGGAAGACATTTGGTTTCTGCAGATTTTTTGGGTACCCTGTTCTGCCCCCACTTCCCCTCCCCCCCTCCAAAAAAAAAGTACAATCAGATTCCCAGTGCAACTCCATGTTCACACCATGTAACTCACCTTTGGCTCTCAAAATCTTAAATTTTATCAGCCATCAGAATCTCTTCATTCATTATGTCGACATTCCTACAAGAAATCCTTGATGCTTTTTGATGATTCTAAAGTCATAAAAATCGGATTTACATTTGTTAGATTTTTTTGTGGCTGTTAATGTCTGCATATGTTTAATTCAATATTTGTGTACAGTACAGTGGTATGCATTACTATCACGTAATTTTTTGTTTTTTAAATGCCTCTGACCCGCGATCGCAGCCCTAACTCGAATTCTGCATGTGTACTGCAAGTTGCATATGGGGCTCGACACTCTGTATGTTACGCATGCATGCTATTTCTTTAAAGGGTTTGGCGAAAACGGTTTATTTCAATACGACTAATCTGTCTGAACTGTTTTTATGTTTGCCATTACACCCTTGTTACAAATTAAGAGAATATCATGACCTATGACATTTTCAAAGGTGTAACATGCCCGATTTATTCCCGCATTGTGTGGGGATCCTAAACAAAACATGACATGCTTTAGAGAAACAACATTGATACCGACATAGTACTAGTATTTTTCATTTTCAATGTTTCTCTAAAGCACACAATTTCCCAAAAGTCAGGATTTTAAAAGTATTTGATTTGCATACACAATTAGGATCCCCACACGATGCAGCAATACATCGGGCAAGTTACACCTTTGAAAATGTCGTAGGTCATAATGTTCTCTTAATTTATAACACGGATTTAATTGCAAACATATACATTTATGTTGCCGTGGGTTGCCTTCGATTCAATAACGTTCGTTAGTAACGACATGCATCCAACAAAACCATTCAGATTGTAATATGTTCGCTCTCAACATTTAGACTGCAACGCATAATTCTTGTTAAGTAGGATTAATGTTTGAGTGATTTAAGCTTTCATATGGAACGTTTCATATTCGTATGAAGATCTTACGATTTTCTGAAGACATGTTTTGTGAAAATTACCGCACGGCACTCGTAACGCCTAAGAGTCAACAACACGCAATACAGTCTCCGGCCAAACACTTACCCCTTCTCCGCTGCTAATTAATTAAAACCCTAAAAAAAATGACTTGATGCAGGAGGGCAGAAACTTGGCGCCGGCTCTTTCTTCATTACCAAGTTCTCTCTCCGATCGCCCAGTTTTTTTATTGCCCGCCTGAAAAACTTTCTCGACTACGTCTTTATTGCTTTCGGATCATATGCCATGCACTGTTAATTTTTACCCCTTTTCTTCATGAGTTGTGAAAGAAACGGGGTGGGGAGTAACGAAACATTCCTGGGAAAGGTTATTTAATATCCTGAGTTCGATACGGCTGAGAGGGCGTATCGGGTAATTAGCCGCTCATGCGAAGAATTGGAAAGAAATTGAAAATGGTATGTTAGACGGTTTAAAATTGGCTCCAGCATTCATCGACTCTGACTTAACTGTTAAGCAGTGACAAGCGATGCTCGCAGCTTTGGACAGAGTGCTTTTACTCTATACTGTGTGATTGATAACGTTTCCAACAAAACACTTTGCGATTGTAACATGGTTACTTTAGAAAATACACCACTCTTTCAAAACAACCAGAGCTCGGTATCGCTGACCGTTGTTTAATAGTTAAAAGTATGTTAGGAAATATGAACAGTTTACAAGTGTTCACGAATCACGAATATAATTTAACTAGACGTCATATCTTGCAAAATTTGTTATTAAATTTCTACAGGCACGTGGCAAAACATCAGCAAATAATTACGAATGCACTTCTCTGATTTACCAGCTTCAAAAGAAATGCTAAAATTTGCTGAAATTCTAAAAACAGAGAAAGAAAATATTCTGAAAAACGTTCACGACAGTCTATCATACAAAAATAAATGTAACTGGCTTTCCCAGTGTTTCATAAGCAATTTATAGCCCTAATATTACATTACACAGTACATTCACTTTTCTAAGGAAGGAAATGTTCAAGAAGTTACGAGTGAAATTTATGAAGACGCTCTATTTCAACTGTTGTAAAGTCCGTGGTTACAGATTTACGTGGCTATTCACATAGTTGGTCACTTTTAAACATTATGCTCTCTCACGATTATCCGTCATATTTTTAAATAATACATTAGTCTTTTGTAATTATATCGAAATTAAAACTTATATTGCAACGTAACTGATTACAGGTTATTGCACACGTCTTTCATAGCCTATTTGCATTCCAGACAAAGGTTAGTTGTGCACTTGCTAAACAGTAAACGCTGCTGCGTTTGAAAAGTTTACTCTTGGCTGACGTAAAAAAAGTACTTGTGAATTAGCAATATTGTACTGGAGTCTGCCAAAAAAAAATTAAACGGGTTTTCCCAGCACCTACAACAGAAAAAAAAAGCCAACTGTAAGTCACTACGATAAATTTCGCTGTGGACTTTGGGCAATTAGAAGTCACCACTTAGTACTACAATTATCGTACTTAATGCAGCCTTGCTTATGATCAAAAACATGAAACAGCTCAAGGTACCGAAAATAATACGTCATAAAATTTTCCATTCTGGCTGAAAAAACATTGCTAATTCGAGTTTTAAGTCTCAAACATGTACGCAAATTACATGTCTAATCATCTCTAAGGAAATACTTGAGCAACGTCCCTTTGAGAGAGTTAACTGATCACCATTTCATGTTAAGGTAAATTAACGGAAATAAAATTCCCTCCACAATGCAAAACTAGATTAAACATTCTTTGCCGTAATCTTGAAACACAAGCATAAATGTCCCAGCAGAAAAAATATACGTTAGTGTACAATTGATAATCTTTAATATGCATACAGACGTAGGCATACGAAACTTAATAATCACTATTTGTACACAACCATAAAGTTAAATGAAGTGAATAGTTTTAAGATAAAAAAATACTGAACATCTACACACAACTTCAAAGTTTTGACATGGATGAGTCAAGAGTTCCTCTAAAAGAAGTTTCGTCACGATAAAAAATTATTTATGACTCTGCAAAGTCGAAATTACGGTTTGCTTCCTCAGTCGACTCAGCATCATTTCCGTTTGTCGATTTGTTGATCGACTGTCATTTGCAGGCAGCGCAACCTATATCCTTCAGTTCCCGCTTTTTACAGTATGCGTGTACATCAAATCTGATAGCAAGAGATAAAAGGAAAGAAAAATTTCTTGAAATAAAAATATGAAATCATTTAATTGACGCTGTTCTTTTTCTTTGATGACAAACTGATTATCAACGTCTAAAACAACTTCCAGTTCCTTTGCACAATACCAAAGCTAGAAAAAACATTAGCGATGTGATTTATATTAGATATGAATTGCTAGTTTTGCAGGGTTTTTTTTTTTTTTTTTTTTTTTTTTTTTTTTTTTTTTTTTTTTTTTTTTTTTTTTTTTTTTTTTTTTTTTTTTTTTTTTTTTTTTTTTTTTTTTTTTTTTTTTTTTTTTTTTTTTTTTTTTTTTTTTTTTTTTTTTTTTTTTTTTTTTTTTTTTTTTTTTTTTTTTTTT
>PNEQ01054830.1:0-21924 GCA_003012365.1 Medauroidea extradentata
CATGTTTTCTTACAACTCCCAGGCAAACATGCGACATGTTTTCCTACAACTCCCAGGCAAACATGCGACATGTTTTCCTACAACTCCCAGGCAAACTTGCGGCATGTTTTCCTACAACTCCCAGGCAAACATGCGGCATGTTTTCCTACAACTCCCAGGCAAACATGCGACATGTTTTCCTACAACTCCCACGCAAACATGCGACATTTTTTACTACAACTCCCAGGAAACATGCGACATGTTTTCCTACAACTCCCAGGCAAACATGCGACATGTTTTCCTACAGCTCCCAAGCAAACATGCGACATGTTTGCCTACAACTCCCAGGCAAACATGCGACATGTTTTCTTACAACTCCCAGGCAAACATGCGACATGTTTTCCTACAACTCCAAGGCAAACATGTGGCATGTTTTCCTACATCTCACAGTCAAGTTGTTGGCATGCTAGTCCCTTTGTACCTGATCTCAGTTGTCATAAGGGCGTTCAAGTGCGATAAAATCATAATTTTATATATTTATGAAATAGTGTTATTTTTGTAGACGATACTTGTGAGTACAGTTTCCTCTTACAAAACAATTTCAACTCGCGTAGTTTTTTCATAACGGTGTTTCAAAGTCATAATTTGCATGTTCTTCTGCCACATAAATAGTGAAAACCAACTGACTTACGTACGTGAAATAATTCACAGTGAATTAACATGCCACAGGCTAAGTAATAAAACATTTTTTTAAAATCCCGTGAACTATTTTTATGTTTTAAAATATTGCTGGATTTTCAACATTTTTCTTGCACTTTCGCGATTTTTTAAAAAATTCAAAATATTACGTTATGGTCTTTTAAATACTTTATTGCATAGATAATGAGATGTAATATCGCAGTGAATTATTTTATTCGAGTAGATCATTTGGTTTTCCGTATTTACATGGAAGCAGAACAAGCAAATTTTGACTTTATCGCACCGTAATGAGAAAACTATGAAAGTTAAAATAGTTTTGTAAGAGAAAAATGTACTCACAAGTATCGTCAACAAAACTAACACTATCGCATGAAGATATACAATTAGGATTTTATCGCACTCAAACACCCTTAACAAGGTATAGCAGTCTATAGCAGTTAATACCCTCACCATTAAGTGGCACGATCTTCCCAATCATGGTGAAAGTACTTACGTGTCGAGAGACCGACGTTGGTCAGCCACTAAGAACAACCCTGACGAAGCTCATCCGACCTCTACAACACCGCGTCGCCGTAGGAAGTCCTATCACTAGGTGGACCAGACCATCACACATGCAACAATTACATGCTGAGAGGTACTTACCAGTTTGTAATATTTGCCAGACTAACCCACCGAGAAATATCATGTTCTTGAACTTTATCAAGTTTATGACGCACCCGAACAATGACATCAATTGTAAGGCGAACATCGTCCACGAAAAGATTTTCCATGGCAGCATGAATCCTCTCTTCTCCTGTGGAAAACACAGAAAAGTAGTTAAGTTAAATTCACAAGATCAACCTTTAAAAGTTAATACAGAATTCATCGAACACTGGATACGGTTTGAATTTGCGTTGTCTGCATGCATCTCTTTCAGCCATAATTTTATAAGGAATAAAGGGAGCGATCAAAAAATCTCAGCGCTAATAGTTGTAAAGGAGAGTTACTCTATGTTAAATACTTAAGCTAATTATGAATACGTGAGGCTGTTTTCCCTATGTTCAAGTTACGTACACAATTTTCGCATGATATAGTCAAACATAAATAAGACACAATACAATAAAATTATGTAAGCTACCTGACAAAATGGTTAGTTAAAAGAATTTTACATACATGAAAGTCCTTGCGAAATACCATGCTTAATACAAAAGCACTAAATTTCATGTTTACACCTCAGTAAATGCATCTGTAACCTGTGAAACGACAAGTATTAATGGACCTAGGAGCAATAGAACTGTTTACAATAGTAGTGCTCTGCATAATGCTGGTATTGAGTGCCCATTTCTGCAGAACACGCTGTCAGTCAAGGGCGCCACGCTGCACTAATTGTGGTCATAAGGGTAAAGAAGGTCAGTTTAACTCGTTTTCAGCCGGCACAGATTCTGATGTTCTCTATTTTAACCTCAGCAAGAATAAGGTAGATGAATCTCGATTTGGAAGAAAAGGCATAGTTGGAGTGAGTGAGAGATTTTGGTCAGCGCTTATCATCAAGGTCTTTAGAGCTGGCGAGGGGTGATATGAGGTGGGTATGGAGCAGTACGGGAATGAAAGGGAGGGGGAAATGAGAGATTCCTGAGAAAACCCGCTGACCAACGGCATCGTCTGGGACTATTCCCATACGCAAAAATCCGGGGACCGACCCCGCCGAGAATCCAACTCGGATCGCCTTGGTGGGAGGCGAATGGTCTGACCATTCGACTTCCGCGACCCGATGCCATAGTTGGGGATTTGTTTGATATAAAAGTAAATGTATTCACGTAGGGAGTTGTAGATAGCGTTGTCAATGCCAGTTTCTTGGTGTACTTCAGAATTGATTCTTGTTGTAATACTTAAAACTGACATTCACTGACATTTCCATTGAGGCACGATTTAAAAAAAAAACATAGTACATTGTTTCTGAAAGATACAGATAATTTTTAGTCGTGTAATGTGCGTAAACAAGCCCTTGATAGCAATTAGAAACGAGCTAATGTCTTGAACCACTCTGAGCTCAAATCGTAAGTTCCACAGAAAACTAAATATTAAGAAACCAAGTTACTAGCCGAAATCATTCCACCTCCAAAGTACGTAACTGCCACTACTGTGACTTTTTGTGCTGCATGCTGGAATATTGATATTAGAACATAACTAACAGAATACGCGTTGATGAACATACCGGATACCCACGTCGCAAGAAAAAAAAATGAAATGTAAATATTACCGCCAATAGCTACTACCCGTATCTCTTCAACTATCAGCTACACAAACGCCGTTGGACAGGAAAATGTGCAACGAATAGCAATATTGTAGAAGCCACTTGTTAGCTGTCTTGAATTTTTCAAAGCCTCAGAAGACAGTTAAATTTATTATTTTTTAAAACCCTTTTTGAAGGTAAAACATTTTAACTACAAGTATGGTATTACATTGAATTTAAAACAATGCAGTAGTGTACTGATTAGATGCATAGTGATTAAAAGATAAATTTTTACCTTAAGCAGACTGCTCTTGACTTAACAAGGATGATGAAATTGCAAAATAGGATACATTTAGTATGCTAAAGACATCCTCCGGGCTGAGAACTCATCGTCATTTCGCAAAATTAGTGCTAATTACATTTTAAGCTAAACAATATCCTTTTTCTGGAAAATGCTCGTTTATGACTTAAAATTTCTAGTTATCAGGAGTCCTACTTGCAGAGCTTAATTGAAGTGCAGTTCATTGCTAGAGAACGGTAGTGAGACCTCAAAAAATCGGAATTCCGATTCATGGATTTCAAACGTCATGTTGAAGTGAGGGGCGTAAAAACACTTGTAAAAGTCCCTTCGATATAGAAAGGAAGCCTGTAGGCAGTCGACATAATTTTGTGCCTGGCTCTAAATGTTCTCTAACTAGACACAATTACTTGCAGTTTATGAAGTTCACTTAGTCTATCGAAATAAAGAAACAATATATTCTGGCATCATTGGTTGTTCAACCAATTACATCTAGAGTTTGAATTGAAGCACAACTTACATCTTAAGTATTTGACAGACAACCATAATTTTAAGTTTGTACGTCCCCAAATAGACGTGTGTTCCACATTTGAGATACTAAGCCGAAAACATAAGTCCTCATCAGGACAAAGAAAGCAGCTATATATGAAAGAACTTTGCCAAAGAATTAAGATATAAAGGCGGTCTCGGAAGATGTTTTGCAGTGTGTCCCTTTGCTCCATACAACTTTTCATGAAGTGATCCATTGCAGACAAATCAGGGTGTTTAAATTTTGTGCTGACAACCCGAAGTCTGTGAAAGCTACATTATTTTCGTGTTATAAAAATGTATCTCTTAAGGACCCCAATGAAATAGCGCTTACTTTAATACATAATTCAGAGAAAAACTTCTGATGAACTACACAACTTTACGATTACTTTTGTGAACAAAACAAAATTAATGCTGTAGTTCGTTTCTAATGTCAGTAGTGTAATCTTGTTATGATATTGCCTGGCAAGCCGGACAGTGAGAGAGGTTCGGGCTGCATTTAGGCCAGCGTTGGGAAACCACGGAAGACAGCAACTCACCTCACCCCCCTCCTCCCTCGCAGTGGTGCAATAATGAAGACAAGCACGCCGATGTAACGTCTTCTTACATACCAAACCCGGTCTGTCGTCCGCCAACACTCATCCTCTCAACTGCATTCGAGTTCTCATCCGTGGCTCTCGTGGGTCGAGTCCCGACGGAGGCGTGCTCATTCGTCAATGCCATCTACCTCATCAATCCAGCTATCGGTAAAGTCGTCAGATCTAAATATGTTGCAGCAACCCTCAACTCAATAACATATTTTAATAATTAGTAGTATTACGATCCCCTTCTAAATAATAGAACACATTGTAATCTATTTTGCATTCGGAGTACTTGGCATTCCAGTAGAATAAATGCCCGTTTAACCATAACTGTCTTAGGGCCAGTTTCACAATATCTGGTTAAAGTATCGGTTATCTGACCATATCATAATATAAACGGAACTTTTAACGTTTGGTTAAAACAATAGCGTTTCTGAAAACACTACTCCCGTTTAAAAATGTTATGGTTAGCTAAGTGCTGGTTAATGTAAATTTGGCAACCATGCAGTGGCGTTTCACGTTGTGATTGGGCGTTGAATCGTTGTTTTTAAGTCGCGGTTAACATTAGCTTGTAGACAATGGACGAAAGAAGTTAAAAATTCACGTCCCGGTAGTTTTATTGCTTCTGAAAACTAACATCTAATTACCATAATTGAAAAATGTTCTCATATTTTGAAGTGTAAAATTCAGATGCAGTGACGTGGAAAGAGGAAGGGGAATATTGGGAGACGGTTGTATCCGAGTTTAGGAATTAGATACCATTACAGAGGATTCTGAAAATTAATTAATATTTCTGAATTACGTTTTTTCTGTCGTCGGAAGTGAGCTTATAACAACTCGTCGACAACGAGGTCGTTATAGACGGCGACACACAACTTGGTACAATATCAAGAGCTGGGAGATGAGTCAGCCATGACATTGGTTAAAGAACCATACCAGCAATCGCCTGATGCGATTTCGGGAAACCATGAACCAAAATCAGGATGGCCTGAAAATTTTCATTTTCAAGAGATGTGGCGTTTTCCAGCAGACTAGCAGACTAATCCATGTACTGTTTATGTTGTATGGCAGCAATGAAGCAAATGCTGCACAGTGATTTTCGGCAGACTCATTGAAACGAGTCTATAAACGATGTGAATGACCAACAGAGCACACAGGCTATTGTAAATAATTTCTTGACAATTATGGTGAGGTTGGAGTCCGTTGTCTTGTTTCCAACGGGTTAAAGGGATGCATCTGAGTGTTTCACTCTGTGTCATGGTAACGTCAAAAGAAGTAATAAGATGTACGGTACAAGAAAAGAAGAAAGTCCGGCATTTAACGATCAGTGGAAGTGATGAAGTAACTATAACGAGGGTCGATCTGATTACTGAATAAGTTTTACTCACACCTATCTCAACACTGTTCACCCTGTAATTAAATTCAAGGCATTTATTTGGTCTTAACTTGCTGTTTTATGTTATTGTATTAAGTAGTATATAGAACAAACGTAGCACCGCTCTAAGACGAAGCTTCAGAAAGTGTATAAGAAAACGACAGCACTGGTAAAAATGTTGAACATAAATAAAAATACACTCTTTGTGTCAGTAGACACTGTGCTGTGATATGCTCTTACATGTGTTAGGTTTTTTTTTACTGTTAATGCATTCGTATCTCAGAAAAGGCGTGTACAAAAGAGACCAATCGCATTCGCTGTTACATAGTAAAACTCTGCAGAATTACATTACAAAATTGAAAACATTTTATCTTCTTAATTTTATGTACTTTCTGGAGTTCCTCAACGGGGTACTTTATCTCCTTTATTATCTCCTTTAAAATTTTTGTTAATGATATTGTGCAGTGTATAAAATATTCAAGTTGTTTACATCATACTGATGACCTTAAGATATTCAAAGTGATCAACGGTGTAACAGATTGCCTCAAACTACAAGCAGATATAGATGCTTTTGTCAGCTGGTGTTCTAGAAATTAAATGGATCTTAATCTCTCAAAAATACAAAGCATAACTTTTACTGGAAAGACACAATTATTGATCTATAACTACCACATAAAACAGACCGCAATAAACTGAATGAAAACTGTCCGCGATCTAGGAATATTGTTATATATAAAATTGCTGTTCCACCATCACATTGATATGTTAGTTAACAGTGTATCAAGAACTTTAGGTCTAATTTCTCACATCACTGAACAAGCTTCTAATAGCGATTTTCTGCTATGTTTGTTCTATTCTTTAGTTAGATCTAAATTTGAATATTGCTCTGTTGTTTGGAATTCTATCACGGAAACAGCGAATTGAAAATATTCATATTAAAGTTTTTAAAATAACAAATGAAAGGTTTTACATTGCTAAGACAGGTTCTTCACAATGAAGTTATAAATATAATACGCATTCTTTAAAAAAATTAAGATTTGCTATGGATGCGTTATTTCTTTTGAAATGGTTTTTTGCAATATTTGATTATATGGAGATCCACAAGTCATTATCCTTGAAATTCAAAACTACAGAAAAAGAAGCTCCTTTATTTTCTGTTCTCCTGGTAAATCTGGAAGGATAATCGAAAGCTGTACAAAAACATGTCAACAAAATTTGTTCGATTTTTTATCCATTTAATAAAAACTTCTTTTGTCTAAAAACATTCTTAGACACACTGTTAACTTATTACTGTAAATTTCAAATGGTTTATAATTCCTCACGGAATTAATATGTTTAATCACCTGTCTTGTGTTTTTTTTTTTTTTTTTACAATGTAGTGCCTACTTGCTGTGGTCTAATAAGACTGTTTGGCAGGCACATTAATATGTTTGAAAATACATAAATAAATAACAATAATTATTATTATGTTTGTCGACTGAACCACTGCATTCATAAGTGTGGAATTTCACTTCTTATTTAAATGATTTACGAGTCATTTTTTGCGGCTTGGCTTACAGTGTAGAGTATTTTTGTGCCACGAAAGAAAAATATTATTACCAGTACTCTAGCTCTGTTAGTTTTTAAAATACTATCACAAGTGATGGTCTTGTAAGTCACAGAATAGTGCGTGTAGTACATAGTGTATGAACTGGTGATATGCAGAGCTAAATTGTAACTTAAATTATCTTATTCAACATACGTACCTCAGTGGTATGTTTCTCACACGCTGATTCATTTGCGTATTTACTGTTTAACGAAAGAACACACTCCCAAATAAATGCATGCCTTTGTTTATAAATCATTCCAAAGCATTACACTGAGTCTCGCCGATAAACAACTGTTGTCCGACTAGTTCTTCAATAACCAACATTTCACTGTTTGTATATTACAAATAACATTTTAACACAATTTCGTGATAACAATTACCAAACAATTTGAGTACAATATTTTACACATAATTAATTTTACAATACATAATAAGTATAAAATCTAACTAAACAGATATAATCTAGAACATATCTTCCACTGTACACTCACCGTGTATCCACCGTAGATGAGAAGGAGAGACACAAATATTTGAATCATGTACACTGTTCCGATTATCGCGCAGAAAACATAGATAACACCCCCTGTTGGACAAAACGTTAACATAATATTAATTTGCTATACAAGTTGAACTGGTTATGTTAGGTGTTAAAATATATCTTACATTCAAGTATTCAAACTTACGAAATAAATTCTGAACACGCTTTAAGAATTCGTATGCATATTTCATCTGTTTGGGATAAGTTTGATTCGCCCATATAAGACACAGGTTTTCCATCACGATTTGGTTTTATTAATTTAATTTTTTTGAAAATCTTATGACCAGACTGTGATAGGAGAATTGGGGGAACTGGAAATAAAATACCTTGTCAATGACACCGATGGTCCGATTAAACAAACATTGTGGGCTTTAGATACCCTGAAAAGCTGAATAAAAGAAACACTTTTTGTGGGTCATTGTTATAACTATTCGTGTTAGAGAGACAAAAAGTGGTACAATAATTAATTCCACCAAACTCTTGAGAAAAAACTTAGGTTTCTTGCGCTGTATTAACAACTATCATGAAAACTGTAACAGTGTTCACGCTGTTATTGTACACAGGGCATTTACTACAATCTGAAATTGTTGTTTTGGTGTTATTTATCCAAACAGTATGTCGTAATTTGTCTAGGAAACACTAAAGTTTTAGCGTTTGAGAACCCATTAATTTCGTGTAAAAAACAACTAAATGTTTACGTATTTACGATACGGTAGCCTGATGAATAGCCAACTCTTCCTGCAACCAGAGTTTAACACATTCTGGCTATAATATTATATCACCTTGCTATTAATAATAACACGAACGAATTAGCACTGTTTGGCTACATGCTAATAAGGTATTAACTAATTTAATTATCCTAAAAAACTAATTCACTATTAATTCAATACTATTACACGATTTTAACGTATGAACACTAGTAAATAAACGTTCCATACAGATAAATTTTCGATTAATGGGAAATCCTTGTTATAGAAAATGTGCTAAAAAGTTAATGAAATATTAAAGGCTTTGCTTAAGGCTTCGAGATCAAACCGACAATGATCTAGTAACGATCGTTCCTCACAACATATAAAATATATATTTTTAGAATGTTATGATATTTAAAAAGAAAACTAAGCATATTTTTGATCGGGTTTTCAGACGTGACAATCAATTATGTAGGAAGGAGACGTAAAAATTAATTGAAAGAACAAATAATTTCCTAAAACGTGGTAGTTGTTTACGAGATAATGTGACGTGTTCGTTGGTTGGGGCCAGCTGAACATGTTGAATAAACGTATTACACAAAAAGTGTGAAATCAGCCACACAGTTCTTGGGAAGTTTACAATTTTGCAAGTGTATTTTTTTAAAAACCAAAATATTGTGTTAAATGGTACAAACATGTTACCAAATGTGGAATTCAAGCTACACATTCCTAATGAACAAAATGTTCAATCTACATCTCAATATACTAAATATGCTAAATTACGCATTTTTTTAATGCCGGACAAACGTTTACTAGAATGTACCTGGTGTTCTTCATGTTAACGTTTCGTTTCCTTGCTCTTACTTCGGACCGAAACGTCATCAACCAAACAAATCATTTAAACAATGACATCAACTAACTCAAAATAAAACTGCGAAAGTTCTAAAAAAAAACATTTAAAAAAAATTTAGTGGTACTGAGGTTAACAGGTAGAAACGTAGGAAAATAAACATTAAATTCTACAAATTAGAAAGATCTTCAAAACGACAACCACAGATAATGTTATAAACTGCTTTTCATAAGGTAGCTAAATATATGGCTATTGAATCAACATGTTTAAAAAAATAATTAAAACACATATTTGCACTCACAGGCAGTTGATTCCTCCGTGTCTCCATCTTTTAAGCTTCTTGCTTTCATCATGTAAAATATGCATACAGTAGTGAATATAGATCCCATAATCTGAAATAAATAAAATAAAAGTAGTACTAAAAACGTGCATATTTCTCCACGTAAAATTTCATAAAACAATATTATGATTTGTGTTTGGAGCAAGCACTATGTAAACGTTGATGGTTCCTGAATATTACGTCACTTACATAAGCTACAACTATTTCTAGTGTTTACAGAATTGCAAGTATATGTAGAAAAAAGATTAAGAGCGTGGTAGTTAACCCCCCCCCCCCCCACATCACCAACATGCATACCCATTATCAATCGCCCAAAATTTCACCAGCCAAAAAGCCATCATTGTTCCTTGAATAATTTGAATATCAAAACTAAGTTTAAAACAAGTTTACCGTTGAGTCACATGTGGAAACACTTTCTGTAAAATGGTATATTTTTCTGTCCACCAACTAGAAGAGTTGTATGAATTTCTCTGACTTGTCCGGCAGCAGTATACATTTCTCAGTCCTAACCATGCACTGGCCACAATCGATTATCAATTGGCGTCTATCTGTTCAAGCGGATAACACGCGATACCCACGTATTATTTCATAATTTGTAAGGACACACGATTTTCGTGAAAAGAACGCTACACCGGCTTGTATTAATGACTTACATGCATATCTGCAGCTCTGATTCGCGGTCAGTGATTGGACGTTCTACCCGCAAATCATGTACGTGTTTGTATTGCAGTAATGTTAACTGTGATTGGCTCAGTATTGAGAGTAGCAGTGTCTTCATAAAGGCGCGCTGCCCAGTAACCACGAGGTATCGTGCTGGACTCCGGACTGTGCACATCTCGTCGGGACGCGCGCCAAGTGACCTGTCGACTGGGGGGATCCCGAGGAGCCAATGGGGCGAAGTGTGGCGAGTCCACTGGCAGGATGCAGCAGCGTGGCTTAGGCCCGATTCACAATGAGCAGTCCGTAGTTCAACAGTCGGCAGTCCGCTGTCGGCTGTCAGAGATTAATATGTACAAAGATGTGTGTATTCACAATGAGCAGTCCGTAGTTCAACAGTCGGCAGTCCGCTGTCGGCTGTCAGAGATTAATATGTACAAAGATGTGTGTATTCACAATGTGCAGTCCGCAGTTCGGCAGTCGGAGATGGCGAACTTTATCTCTGACTGCTGGACTGCCGACTGCCGAAAAACTCCAACCAATCAGGCGTTACTCTCGTAATCACGTGATGTAAACAAATATTGTTTTAAGATATTTTATATGGTTCTAAAAGCAAACTAAGCAATTTTACAAATTTAAAAACAATATGTTCAAAACATGGCCGATTATTAAATAACAGATTTTAAAAATAATGCAAAATACATAATGACTGCTGGACTGCACATTGTGAATTGTATTCGACTGCCGACTGTGCATTGTGAATCAGGCCTTACTGTCGGGATGTTTACATAAGGAGTTCCATGTGCAGCGACCATCTGCGACACTACGCGTCCCTGGGTGGTGGATAAGGTGAAGGGGTAAAACAGGCTTATACCTCCCCCTTCCCCTCCCGCGGTTTTTTTTTTTTTTCGATTGTTATGGCAAGACAAGTAAAATAGTGGATAAGAAAATAGTTAATACTGCTGCAATATCAATTTCGTTTTAGTTATTTAGAAATTGGATTTTTGCTATGCGAAAAATCTGTAGGCATTTCAAAACTATGTTGTGGAATTAAACTCGTTAATTCAATTTAATTTTCTGTTGTTGATATACACATAAACATTATAAGAACACACTAAAACACGACTCTCTGCGTTACAGAATAACATTACTGACTTTAATCTCAGTCGAAAATCATTACACTTAATTATTAATTGAATTAGCTTTTTCTAGGTTGATATTATTTTTCAGTCCTAACTTCGTCAAACATGGCCGGGCCAGCGGGCCGCTCCTTTGATATGCCGACCGGGGCACATTCCCCTCATGCCTCCCTCTTGATCCTGTACTGAGGATTCCAAGGAGTCGAGAGTAAAAAAAATCCAATCTCGACCATGAAGCACAGCTGCAGACGCACACATGAGCCACAGTAATAAGCTGGTGTAAAGTTCTTTCTTACGAAAGTCAGCTGTCCCTACTTAATTACTACTATTATCTAGCAGCTGCCACACGTGTGTCAAGACCGCCGTCGCCCAATCACAGAAGAGATAGTGAAGTACACGTTTTTGACCTTCAACCTGAGATAGAATATATTCGCGAAATTTACGTACCGTAAACTGGGTGTACTTTGCACCAGCAGGTGTAACTTTGCACCACCAAAAACTATATTTTCTATGCTGACAGTTGAAAGACAAATGATGGTATTCGACGGTATTAAATTATAATTTTTTAATTACTCAGTCGTGATGTGTGTTTATTTCACCAAACGACCTAGAAAAAAATATTTTTGGTGGTGCAAAGTTACCCATACTGGTACAAAACATTCCCACTTTACGGTACCTCTACTAAATGTTTTTTTTTCTTGTGCTTTAGTTTGCCTATTAAGCACCTGTAATATCTCATCGCCAGAGAAGGCTGTTGTTCCTACTCACATCCTCCCTTTTACTCAGTAGCGGCTCGTGGGTTGTTGCCAGGTGGGGCTGCAGACAGTCGGAACTATACACTCTTGATGAACGCGCCGTAGACCAACGAGCATGAAATATTTGCCGGCTACTAGATGTGTTGTGGCTACTCAGAAGTAAGGGGCACCTGCACATCAGCGTGTCAGTGGCTGTAGAGTCAACCAGCGCACATCCCTGCACAGTTCTTGGCAACTGCAGCCCTACCTGGCAACAACCCACGAGCCGCCACTGCATTTACCACTCCTCTACCGTTCCTCATAACATGTAATAAAACAGAGAAGGTGGTGGAACGACAACACATTGGACTTGGAAGAACCTGGGTTACATCTCCAGCTCCAGCCATTCTGTTTCGGTATTTCATAGCTACCCGAAATAGCTCCAGGCATAATGCTGGGATGGTTCTTTAGCAACTGCCATGGCTAGAGATGATGGTTAGAGACATGCAAAATTCGCGTTATTTTCAGACAACTGACTAGACTGCAAGTGACTATAGGCTCGTTCAACGTCTCCCGCTGGCCGATATTGTCGTGACTTGCCGCGGAGAATGCTTACACGGTAGAGAGGCCAATCTCTGTAATGACGTAACACACGTCAATGACAACACATAAAAGTTCGTGGCCAATTGAATCGCAGATTATGCTCTGTTATGTATAGGAAAGTGAAGTTTAGTCTGCTACTAAATGATAACGCGAATTTTGCATGTCTCTAATGATGGTTTATCCCGGGAGAACTTGGCTGTTTGTTGGACTTCAACGTGTGTCCAGCTTATCAGAAGATTCCTGGCTTTAGCTGGTACGTGGAGCTGTTGCCCTATTTGACTGAGCCAGTAAAAATTGCGTTATCGTAATCTTTTATGTCTATTATTAGTAGATGTACGTAAATTTCGCACATACATTCCAGGTCAGGTTGAACGCCAATTATATATACTTCATTGTCATGTCTGTGACTTGCTGGCGGCTGTTACGAAACGCGTTTGACTACTGCAAGCCAGTAGTAAATAAGGAAATATAATGAATTTTAAAAAAATTCAGCATTTTTTTTAAATTCAAATAATTTTTATTCTTTAATTTTATGAGCATGTCATTGTAGCCTGTAATGTATTTATACACTGTGATTTTTTTTTTAGTTTGGTTTCTCAGTTGGTTTTAGTGTAGTCGTTAAAACGGAAACATGCAAAATATGACTTTATCAAGCCATTACGCGAAAACTATTAGAGATAAAAAATTTCATAAGAGCCAAATTTAGTCACATTTTGTGTCTAAAATAAGAAAAAATATCTGGTACAAATAAAAAATAAAAAAATTGTGATAAAAATGGGATATACCGCGCCCTTAAATAGATAAGTATTGTTAACGAAATTACCGTACAAGTAATACATTTAAATGTTTTACAACTAATAAAACTTTGAATGAAAGTTCTACTTTCTTAAAGAAGATATCTGTGTGTTTGTGTGTATATACACATATACACACACTATATATATATATATATATATATATATATATATATATATATATATACAATTTTTCTGTGAAATATTAATTTTTATGTTAAATTCTTATACTAAAACATTGAGGTAAACAATTTACAAGGTTTGCTAAGGTTACATTATTTCATAATATATTTACCTTAGAATAGTTTTTATTCTAAATTTATTCACTTGTGTATAAGTTTACCAACGATTGTTTACTTTTTAAACTCAGTGGCGGTAAGCTATGTAGGCTAAGCTGTATATCTTCTACGCATTTTAGCAGCACAAAAATTCATTTTTTTTTACCTAATATTCTTTAACTAACAGTCATAAATCTTATTTTATTTAGTAAAACTATTTAACTCCCATAATTTTATTAATGTAACACGTCAATATCAGAATTACAATTATCTTGTATAGTATGCGGAATAGATTTTACATGAATTATTGGTTATAAAGTTTATTTTTATGATATTGACATAGTAATGAAATGTCTACAATTTGCATGTATGCCATGTATATGTAATTTTATATTAATTCTTTAATATTCCCATGCAGTTTTAACTTGTTACTGTACACAAAATAAATTATTTCAATATAAGATCACATGAAATTAGGTTTCCGCGTGATGATACGTTGCTGTGAAATCCGTGATAATGTGAGCCCAATGTTGTATCAGCCGCTTCTTGGTTGACCGACAGATGCTTCTCTCACGCACATCTGAGTAAGTAAGTTATTATTAGATTTTATAAAGTAATTGAGTTCTGAAATAAGCTAAGCAGCAACGGTTGTTATAAAGAGCAGAAAACTTAAACGGATTGCGATAGCGTGGTAGATGCTTTAATCCTTAATGTTACAAAGAATGGAAAAATGGGAGTACGCTACACAAAAAATATATATAAAATTCAGTTTCTGTAAATGTAAAATATAAAATAAAATATCACACACATGCTATAAAATGAGGTGAGAATGGGCCAAGTGGGTTGAAATTGTAGCAGCATTAATTTATATATATGTATATATGTGTGTGTGTGTGTGTGTTAACTGTACAGCCTATAGTTGTGTTAGGCTGCGACTGCGCACGTATATTACCTCGTTCTGGTACATAATGAAAAACGCGCTACTTTAATTAACACCTTGCTAGAATCCGTGAAATGCCTTTATCGCTAGTGTTAAGTAAGCGACAGAAGTATCAACACTGTTGCAGTTGGTTCACCTTAATCCACGATGGGTTTTCAACTCCGTTACAGGATTGTCTAAAACAGCGTTTATTTCTCTCAAAACTATGTTACTTTATAATATATCACTTACCTACAGAAAAAAAGCACCTTCCATATGAGGCTGGAATAATACCACAAAAGAAATAACCGCTTATCTTTTATTTCAGAAACCACCTAAGGAACAAAATATCAAAAAATGTGTTTTTGGTGGTACTGTACAATTTAAAGGTAAATACATCTTTTAGTGCAGAAATAACCTGTGTTACATTTTAGCAATGCTATTCGGCAGTCTTGAAAATAATCAGTTTACTTCCGAATGAACCCAAGCGCCGTCGCTTAGGTTCTTCTGCGGTAAATTTCACTCGTGACGGTTGGCGGCCTTGATGGCATCACGTGTTTTGTAACTCGCTGTTTTGTTTGATTGGTTACCTAACACTGAGTGGTTAGTTTTCATGAGTTTTCGGTGAAAATTAGGCGTTATTTTGTTGTGTATAATTACATTATATAGTTCTTAAGCCATGTCGGATAGTTCAGATGATGAACCTAATCCCAAGCGTAGGCGTGGAGTTGTGCACGAAGAAAAATACAAACGGAACATAATTCGGAATGCTATGCTCAAAGGACTGCAATACGTCTCGTACAAAGGAAAATAAGTTCCAAGCAAAGCCCTGCTGTAAGTGCAATTTGAAATGTTATTGAAAACTTACGGATGAAATAAAACGAGAAATATGGGAAACATTTTACTCTTTGGAAAATAAAAACACCCAAGACACGTACCTCCAAGCTTTAGTGGAGGTTATGCACGTGAAACGTAGACGGAAAAACCGCAGGCCTAATGTAAATAATGAGCAAGCTCAAGAAAACCATGACGTGCCTACAGATGACTTGCCAAACAAAAAATCCCATTCATACAAGTATAACTTGAAAGTAAATGGTGTTCTTACTGAAGTTTGTAGAGGTGTTTTCTTGAAAGTGTTTGGAATTTCTGACAATAGAATCAAAAGAATAAGTAAGTGTTCTGTCCTTCACAAAAGCCCTGTAGATATGAGGGGAAATTTATAAGTGGAAACGCTGTTCCAGGTAACGTTTGTGTGAGAATACAACAGCACATTGAGAAAATTGATGTCAAGGAAACCCATTATGGGGGAAAACCTAAAAAATATCTTGACGCTAGGCTTGATATCGCAAAAATGCGTGCAATGTTTATTTTAGACAACCCTGATATAAAAAATAAAGTAAAGTATAGTTTCTTCAAGGCATACTTTAAAGAGAACTTTTCTTACTGTTTTGGAAGACCACAAGTTGATGTGTGTTCAACTTGCGAAAGACTGTCGGCTAAACTGAAAGACAAGGGTATGAGTGACAATGCTAAAAGAAATATAGCTGCTGAGCAAATGATACATTCAAGGCGAGCAAAAACGTTTTACAAAGCTATGGATGAGGTAAGAAACAACAAAGATGACAACACGGTCACACTAGCCTTCGACTATATGCAAAACTTACCCTTGCCACACATACCTGTAAAGGAGGTCTTTTATATGAGACAGCTCTGGGTTAATGTGTTTTCGTTACACGATTTGAAAACTAATTCTTCCAAACTGTATGTCTATCATGAGGTCGAAGCAAACAATGAGTATGGTAATGCTACTGAACTATTTCAATGACATTCCAGTTAATGTGAAGCATCTCATACTGTTTTGTCATGGGCCATCAGGCCAAAATTAAAAATCATACAGTTGTGCGTTTTTTACTAAACCTCTGTGACTCAGGTCGGTTTGAAACAATAACTCACAACTACCCTGTACGTGATCACTAATTTTCCCCATGCGACAGAGATTTTGGAAGCATAAAACGTCTCTTGAGAAAAATGGACAGGATTTATACTCCTAATGAATATGCAGAGCTCATGCTAAAAGCTAGTAAGTCTGGCCGATTTACTGTATATCACCTTACATCTGACGATGTTCTCAGTTTCAAAAAGTGGTGGCCCAAATCATGTAAGAAAATGCCACTTTCGGACGAAACATCAGGCAGGAAAGTACCCAAGAAAATAAGCAGCCATTCAAAGTGTCCAAGTACAAGCAGTTTCTCTACAACACGGATACTCCGGGAAAAGTGGTCGCAAGCGAATTCATTGGAGGAATAACGTCATCTACCTTCACATTGCTAAAAACTGCCAGCCCTCCAGAACTACCAACAGAGAAAGTTGATCGTTTGGGGAAGGTATGTTTACTTTTATTTTACCAATGTTATTTTAAACGTTTATATTTTTATTTTAGCTAAACATTTTTGTAGGCTATAACAAATTTTAAAATTTATCGGGTTTTGCAGAATGAGATTTTTGGTTTTATGTCCCAATCAAGAAAAAAAAAAGATAGACGATATAAAAAAAGTTGATGGAATACACTGTTGGATATGAAACCTTCTATGACACTATCATTCAATGGCCAACAACTGACAAGGAGTTGCCAAAAGACTTGCCAGAAGCTGAATAAGTGAATAAGGCCAGATCTTTGTATATAGACATACTGTAGCGTGTAGTCTACATATATTTTTCGATTTAGGCCTATTAAAAACACTCTTTTTTATACTTAAGTGTATCTGTTACTTACCTTTGATACCAAAACAGGTAAACATTAATGATTTGACTTAATTTCAATAATAATTTTAAATAAACCACTTTGGATACATTTTTATTGCATAAACCACCTAAGTGCAATTTTTTTTTTTCAAAAATTTCTAACTTAAAAACTTAAAGGAAAATAAATTAATAGATTATCCCAATAGCATGTTTTTGATTTGGTAAAAAAAAATATTTGAAGGAGAGTAGACCTATACTTAAGCAGCAAAACAGTTTATTTACTTTTCCGAAAGTTGAAAAAAGCGCACTTAGGTGGTTTCTGAAATAAACGATTCAATTATAAATTCAACTAGTAGGCCCTCCAATAATTTAAAAAAAATATTCAGACTTGTGTATTTTTAAGAGTTATAACTCGATACAAACAGCTACATTAAAGGTATGCTTTATACTTTGCTGCATAGTTTCGTTAAATAAAACATCAGTGTAACAACATTAAGTTTTATTTTTAAAAAAAGCATTATAACGGTATGCGCGTCAATGTATTGTCCGGCTGTAAGCCAGTGATGTAGTGCCAAAATTGGTACAGGGTATACTCATGAGCAAGGTAAATTTGGTACAGGGTATACTCACGAGCAAGGCAAAATTGGTACAGGGTATACTCACGAGCAAGGTACGGCCAATTCCTGGTACCAGGTCGCCAACACAAGGTAAGCAGAAGGTATACTGTACTAGGTTGAATCAACGAGAGTGTGTACGGCGCGGCGTTAACCGCACACATACCCCCGACTACAGCACTGCTGTAAGTTGAGATGAGACACAAGTGTCGTCTTTATCACAACCTTGATTCAGGCATTTTAAAATGGCCTAGTAGGGTGTCGACTTAACATAGTGACACCCGTAAGTGTTTTCTTTCGAGCTTAAGACAAGACAGAAGAGAGTCGCCAGCATAACCAATGCCAGAACGCCAGCAATACTGACCCCTTGCAGCTCCTCTTACATCATTCTAACTGGCCCATACAATACTGAACACGCCCAGTGAGCTGCGAAACGTTCATAAGCTATCGTATTTCAGTCGATGGGGCGCCTAGTTGGACCCGTAATTGTTTACCTCGTTTTGCAAACATATATATTTAATTACTGAAATGATGGTGTGGTTCTTGCAAGATGCTGATGAACACGAGCAACGCCATGAAACTAAAATATCTGTAAAGGCCGGGAAGTTCTGATCCAAGCTAAGCCCGAGCATTACTCTTGTGGTACTCAGAGAGTTAAGTGACTGCAGATACTCACGGTGTATAAGTAGCCAATGAATATGGTGCCAGTTCGAAGGCTGAAGCCACAGCAAAACTCTGTCACACGCATGACTGGAGGTGAGCTGACAAGTAGCTGACTGGAATGTCTGAAGAGCAAGAGGACGACTGGGGCGTGTACGTGGTTGCAACTGCTCTTATCTCACCAGAACCAGGACAAAGAGAGTGGTCTGTGCGTCCCAGGACAACACTTTCCTCTTGTCGCCATCTCAGGATGCGGTAGACTTTGTCAGGAAGAGCAAATGATAATACCCACCTAGAGAACTAAGAAATGTAAAAATTTTCCTACCGTTTACTTTACCATAGAGCAAGAATATTTTCCTCGTTTTCGTCTGCAGGTACGGCTTGTACATCACCCCAGCAATTCTTAAAGTATAAACTAATAACTTGCGAAGTTCACGTTTTATTTAATTTTGTACTAGTATTCATTCTCCCAGTGCCTACTTAATTAAGGTCATGTTCTTTCATTTCGCAGTGATTTCGAAAATATTTTTTGAAACACAACCTGATACATATATCAAAAATGTATTATAGCAGTTTTAACACTTATATATCATTGTTTGCATCTGAATTTTTCTGTTGCAATACACGAAACAGATTTGTAGATCCCCCCCCCCTTAAATATCACAAATTTTGTTGCGAAAGTAAGCCAAAATGAAACAAAATAATTTTTTACTGACAAACTATACATTATTTTAAAAAAAAAATGCTCTATGCGAATTGTGCATCGTATTACTGTTAACATTCAAAATTCTTTATAAGCATTTGGTTTCAAAATAATTCAGATATTTGCAATTATCTGAAATAAATGAAAGGTCGTGGCATTAAGTACAGATTCTTAATTTGATTGGTTACGGACAGTCACGCCGTTAAAATAGTTTAACCGTAAGCTCACGCATATTTTTACGCTAATATATTTTGATTTACGGAATGGCTCAAGCGAACTGAGTTAACAGTGAAATCGCTGGTCTAGATAGTGACATTTTTACAAGTTTATAAATTAAAATGCAATTTCCTTATTCAACCTACTTATGAGTTAAATTTTTAAGTATTTAACTACGTTTACGGTATGTTGTAATTCCTACACAAAAATAAATCACGAGGTATCCGTATTTGATAAAAAGGAAAACCAACAGTTTTCGACGATCTGAGGGTACCGTGCTTTTACGTACTTACCATTGTTTCACGAGGAAAAATACCACTTTTCACTAGCCAGAAAACTTGATATGGAATTAGGAGCAGAGTCATTTTAATTCCGCGGGTGTTGGTAATTAAACGTACAAAAGAAAGGGGTGTGTCGAGAACGATAAAACAAGCAAATAATGTAAATAAACATAGTTCCAGAAACCAACGGCTTTCCCAATATGACATATTACTAGAGAGACCTGTAATTTAGCCGTTAACACATAATTACGCCGCAATGTGTGTGGCAAATTGTTTTACATTCAAAAATTGCGACCTAACTATACATTACTAGTTTGTATTGGTCTAGGTAAATTGAATTTGCGGTACAGTCGCTGATTTAACATTTTTCTTCTCTTATCTGCATTGTAGGTTACGGTAAGTGGGCTTTACGTCTGGTCAACAGCGAGGTCATAGACGGCGACACACAACTTAGTACAATGACAGGAGCTGGGAGAGGAGTCAGCCGTACCCTGCATTTCCTGGAGCGTTTTCGGGATGCTAATGAAAACCGAAATGAAGATGGCCAGTGCCGGGGATCAAACCTGGGTCTTCTCAAATTTGTGTCTAATATGTTACCTTTGGGCCACATCGCTCGGTTTATACATTATAATGAGGAGGATATTTATTCAGGTATAAATACTCATGTGTGATAATATACTTATATGTATGTAATTTTAAGTGTTTTTGAGAATTAGAATTTTTTATTTTTTCATCGCCCTTGTGATATTTAAAAACTGAGTTGAACAAAGATGTCTGGTAATATATACTGTGTATAGTTTAACATCGCAATTTTTTATTTAGGTTCTAAGACACAAAGATTTATTTTGAAATAATTTTTTCTTACCGAGCTTATCTTTGATTTGTTCCTTGTATATGTTCGCTGTTATTTAAAACAGAATAGGTAATTTTACGACAAAGGGGGAGAAGAGTGAAAATGTTATTTCATGTTATTCTCAATAATTTATTAACCCTATAACACATAATAACTCTGCTCTAATGTATAGAAGTTTGCATACATAACAAACTGTACTATTTCTTCGTGTTCAGTCCCTAAGAAGGTAAAAAAACTGGAGGATAAAGAAAATAATAAAAGATTGATTGCTTCTGCTACATACGCCTGCCAGCATTCTGGATCCATGATTCTACTATTGCAGGTAGTCGAAGAGAAACAATCGCTGACTCACACAAACTTGCGACATGCCTGCAGGAATTCTTATCTGCCTGGGTATCGCCTCTCTCCTCCTCTGCTCGTCAGGTTTACTTCATGTTACTAAACAGCAGATTTTAGCGCTATCTTACGAGGAGTATATGAACCACCACAAAACCCCGAACGCGAGAAAAACATTTATTTCCCTTACACTCTTAATGAAACATCCCAGTACCTGAATTGAATTATCTAGAATAACCAAAACATAAATTAGCATTGCCGGGCCGTGAATCGAACCATAATCCTCCCTAACACGAGCCCAGCGTGCAACAGGTATGCCAACCCTGCCTCTGTATTAGCGCGATACCGTCAATGCCGTATAAATATGGTAAATAATAGGTCCCGCTAAAGGATTACAGGTGTTATTTTATTTTAAATATTTGGGTGAGACAACGGGAAAAACGGGGCCTTAAACATAACAAAATATTTACCTGAGAAATTTGTTTCGAGCTTTCAACTACGACCATATTCTTCTGGTATCTTTGACTTTTGTTGTGCTCGGTTAAGTCACACCATTTTTCGCCTAAAACTGCATCACATTTACATTTCGCTTTTGAACTGCCTCATTTACCCACCTGGAACAAATGTCCTCGTTCAACCATTTTCCAGAAAATAAGTGTTTTTTCCCCCTTCAACTTTTCTTCCCCGTCTTTCGACAACTCTCACCCTCCCCCCCCCC
>PNEQ01054831.1:0-26572 GCA_003012365.1 Medauroidea extradentata
GTTACTGTTTTCCTTAACCCAGCTGTTTTTAGTAAAATGTAAATATTAGCTACGTACTTACTACAAGGTTTTGAACCGAGATCTGGGTGCCACCACATGACTAAATATATATTCTGGAAGGTACGCCATGAGTTTCAAACAACACGACTGCATTTTTACGCCGATAAAACATAAATAAACGACACCAAACTCTCGAGACAATGTTGGACACATATTTGTGACGTCATGCTCCCTCTAATATATATTACCTCTATGAGTGAAACCAATAAGGATATGCAACACAGACACTGTATAACTGCACGGATAGTTACCCTCTTTCGGGTAATAAATAACACTTGCATATGGTTTATCAGACGGGAAATAATAGCATATTACTTTGATTTCTATTTAAAGTTGTTAAGGTTGTTATTACAAAGACATCGCAAACCATTTATTTGTCATTCTGTTTGAATAAATTAGCCTCGTTTATAGTTACTGTTTATCCCCAGCTTAGCTGATTTTATCACATCACCTCCTAGACTATCAGCAATGCGCTGATAATTGAACGATACAAAGTGTTGGTTCGTCAGTGTAAATGGGAACCGGTGGTAAAAAGAATTTGATCGCTTTCTATAAGCCAGTGGATGCAAATGAGCCAGCATCAGGTTTACTAAAAACGCGACAGCTATGCATTTTTGCGCATCCGTAAAAATCTATGAATATGTGTATAGTATAGTAATAGTATGAGGCAGCGACTAGACACAACGACATGACATACACTGAAATGTATATTTGCAACAGACTTTCCAATTGTCAACGACGCTTACAGTCATAATTCACAATGTATTGTTATTAACTGAAATATATTATTAAAACCACCTCCCCATAGTATTTGTATGTATTCAAAAAGTGGCAATTGCAGTAACGTAGTGTCTTAAATATATAAATGCACTGAAAATGCGAGCATATGCTGCAGTCTGTGTTGTTAACCTAGCCAAACATATCATACTATACGTGGTTTATTATCACACTTGGTCGGTATACCTATTTACTTTAAGAAATATTTAACAAACAATGAATGAAGCTGAAGCGAATTCCTGAAGACTACGGGGCGTTTCTCACCTATACACAGTATGAGACACTTGTACTTCAGCTTCTTAAAAGAGTAACTGTGCAGCAAGTCTGTTAACAACGATACACATTAAGAAGGTTTCTTAAAAACAAGAACAGTAACGATACCTTTGATGAATAGTAAAATAATTTTTATCATAGACACATTCTCAACATTCCTATGAATGAGTGTGGTGAATTTACAAGTAATAATTTTACAATAAGTGTTTCAATTAACACAAGCAGCTAAATGTTCCTCAGCAGTGCAAGGTTTCAGCTGCTGATGAAGTTAAATAAAAGTCTTTATTTGTCTCTTGGAACACAAAAAATGTAATTATCCTGTTAACGGTTAATTAATTACGGAATAAATATGCCAGTACTTACTCAACAGTTTCCAATTCTTAAATATGTTGTGTATTAAGTGTTAATGGATAATGTATATGAATACACTCTTTGATAAGTAAATTAAACTCACTATGAAATTAAATTTTTCCCAGCCTATTCGTGCTAACATAAAATTTAATACAAAATCCTCAACGCAGTTTTACTGATAGCTTGATCATAACTGGGCCCTTAAGCATGCTGAAAGGTCTTTCATGTATTAGAATACATTGTGTTAATCGTTGTATCAAGGTCCTTGTCACACCACTCTGTTTAAGAAATGAGCTTAATTGATACGACATGTAATTGTTATGTTTAGAGTAACAGCTCAATCCGGATTAAACTAGGAGTGGACTGATATAACTTGATTCAAATTTCTTTAAACTAGTTTGTAAAGAACTCGCGCAGTAGTGGAGTTAGCCATCCAGTCCAGTCGGCTATGTGGAATAGTGTGTAAAATACGAATTGAAATGTTTACTTTAAACACTCATTGGACTCAGAACGGAGAAGAAGCGGTCGTCATATTGTCATATTGAATCGTTTATTTGGATCTGTAAGAGGTTAGAATCGTCCTGAACTAGCTAAATAATACTGTTTAATATTATAAAAACCCTGGGTATCGCCAAATATATCAAAATAAATATTATGTCGGACGAATTCTAGCAAAATATCTAACAAATGTTCTCTTGCTTTTTTTACAGTTATTTGTTCTGTAATTCTATGTTTCGCAAAGGAGATGTCTCTAGACACGGATTCAGTCAATTTTTACATGTCAATCTGGATCTAAAAATTTACTATAGCGAAATTTCAGTTCACTTTCCTTTATGATAGCTGCATGTGGAATCCGGTCCGTGTTCAGTCCAGTCCCAAGTTTTACTACAAAAGCACTAATTGTAATTGACTACAAAGTAAGGATTGGAATTTAACTCCGCCGAACATAACCTCACATCTCTCATGTATTACACTGTAGAAAATATATATTTGAAGGACATAATTCTTCTTCAAAAAAAAATACTGTTAGTGAGATACAATGACAAAAATCCGTATATATGTGTTTGCACACAGTGAAAATGCTGTGTGCTAAATGTCTATCAACGATTTACATTTCTACTTTGTAGCCTCAGAACAGCGAGAATATGTCTTATAGAGTGCGTACATGTATTGACATCTCCATACATAACATTATGATTGCTCTCGAAACTAGCGTAAGCATAAATCCATGTTTATACAAGAAATCCTTTTAAAACCGTTTGAGAATGCTTCTGAAGTTAATAGTTGACAACAATCATTGATCTTAATTTACAATATTTTCTTTATCGTAGAACATAGTTACTCACTTACGTAAATTATTTTGTTACATAAAAAACATAAAATATCTTAAAATAAAAAAGGTTACTTAAAAAAACCAAAACATAATTTGACATGTCCAGTCATCAAACAAGTGCAGCCATTTTCTTTTCTGCAAATAAGTTTACAGGTAACTAAGGAAAAACATGTTACCATACGGTGAAAATATTTCTATGCTTAAAGTAAAAATATATAAATTTATGGTAGATAGTTTTGCATGTAAAAATCAAAGATTGTGTTTTCGTATGCGATAAATCATACAGTATTCCAAACATGTGAAACGACCCAATTTAGTAAAACAGCTGGTTAAAATTCAAAAGGTTGTTGTGGTGATGTACTAGACTACTTTCATCCCAACAGCGATCCAGGTAAGATTACTATCGGGGACGATCCCGACTTTTCTCAAACGAGAAAAATATGGTTGCAATTTTCGTTGGCCTGTGAGCTTTCAATAGGTACTCTCGCTTTCTCCACAAATAGAATTAAGGCTTTTCCATCATAGTACCTCATTTCATCTTCTGGTAGGGCCTCCCTCCCCCCTCCCCCTATTACGCTATTCCCGAAATCCGATACGAATTTATTGACTATTTATAAACGTGAGTACTATCGCTGAATGCGTAAATGAGTTATTAAGGATGAAACATCGGAAAACGTAGGTTTACGTGTATTTGTCATTTTTTTACTACGAACATTGTTTTTCTTTCCTTTTATCTTAATACTAATAAAGAGTTTTTTAAAATTATAATGTAAAATAAGAGCTGATAAAATTTTATAGTTTTAAACAGACAACCCTTTAGGAACCAATAATTAGTAATAAATGTGTACCTACGGCTCTATTATGATCAGGAAGTTAATCTAAGCCACAGCATTCAAACATAACGACTGAAATAAAGAGTGCAAAAATGATTTGTTTTGTGCGTGTATGTTGGGAAATGATGGAGGGAAGTGTACAGCATAAATAGTTGGCATGAAAGAACAGTGATTGAATTTGAGATATAAATTAAATATAACTTATAATGCGTAATAATACTAAAATCAGGAGCATAAACTGAAATATGCGTAACTGTTATGTCATAAAATTGAATTTTTGTTCAATAAAAATTTTACAAAAATGGAAAACTTACTATTGTCATGTTTTTTATTTTTTTGTTGCAGAAAAACGTTTCCTGTCGGTCTACTATGTTTCTACGTATATATTTTATGCGCTGATCATTTTGGGATCTTTTGTAAATCTCACATTAGTTATTGCTTTCTGCTGGGACAAAAAACTCCACACTGGAGTAAACATCTACACCTTGAATACAGCACTCTCGGATCTTGTTTTCATTGTATGTTCATCTCTCGCAGATATATCAGACATAAATTTTATGGACATCAGAGGCACGATTCCATCAGACTTCCAAAACTTTATTGGCAATGTGGCCCAGACAGCTTCTGTGTATTCCATCTCTGCGATGAGTGTGGAGAGATACATGTCTGTGAGGAGATTCACCACAGACACTCTGCTACTGCACAAGGAGCGCAGAAGATGGCGAGTGGCTGTCGTCGCCGGTATCTGGGTCTACGTAACCGTCGCAAAGTTTTTCATCCAAAATTATTATCAAACAGATTCATTTGGATTGGAGAGTTCGGTGGCTGACACCGCCTTAGGATACATCATACCTCTCTTCATAATCGCCATTTTCTGCACGTTTACTGCAAAGATGCTGAAGCAACTGTCTAGAGCTGTCCCCGGGGAAAATCGAGCCAGGCAACTGTCTCAGCTGCGAAAAGCGGCCCGAGTCGTGATAATCCTTGTGATGAACTATATCCTGTGTTTCACCCTCGAATATGTGTTCGTGTTGGCTGTATTAATTTATAATATTAAGTTAGAATGGTTTGTTTTATTCCTATCGCTGTATGTATTGTCAGTTTCCCTACGATTCTTGCACTCTATTGTAAATCCTGTGGCTATTTACTGCAGTTCTTCACTCTGGCGTACAGCAATAAACAAATGTTTGTGTTACCTATGTAAAAAAAAGTCACGGTACATGAACAGTATCAGAAATTGAATTGAGACTTGACTGTTAAATACTTTTGAACAGTTTTTTTAGATACTGGCCACAACTTGAAAAAAGTAGATTTGTCATGTTTAATATCTGAATACAAAATTCAGAAATTATGAAAATTGATAACTTCCTTGTTGCTTAATGTGATATTTTTAGTGTAAAGTGAAATTAAATAAATTTTTTCAAACATATTAATTTTATGTTAAGTTTTTGATACGTATTTAACAATTCCTCAACAGATGATTTAAAGCCTGCCGTTCATCAAACTTAATGTACAAGAGTCCAACATATTATCTATTTCTTGTTTACTAATAGATATTAAAGTTTAAACCAAATCTTTTTTATGTGTTACAGTAAACAACATTTTTCAATGCATATTATTTCATAATTTTGTGTTTGTTATTCAACTGCAGGAATAGATTACTTTAATGAAATTATGGTAAATACCACTTTTTGCGATTCGTTCGATTCCTGTTGCAACTAAAGTATGCACTTGAATGACTTGCGATTCACGACCTTAAAACGGCAAAAATATTTTTGCTACCTTAAAATCGTTTTTAACTTGTTTCCTTACACGTCAAACAAGTCAATGTTTCGGCATTGTGTTAGTTACTTTCATTGGTAATTAAAGTGATGGAAACTAGTCCCGTCTTAAGATACATGAAACTATATTTGACAAGGTTTTATTGAGGAATTGAAAAATATATATTAAGTGTAATCACAGTGGCAAAACATTAAACTCTTGATACACAACATTACTTCACTTTAGGCAACTACTGCTAGGTAAATTCAGTATTATTAAATATCTCATGGCATTGTAGCGGGTGATCTGAAAGTGTGTGTGAATTTCTGAAATCCTCAGATATGCTTTATGAATGCGATTGAAGCTACTAATTTTATTGTGTGAACACGGATCTTCTAGAATGCAACCAACAGTGGCTACTCTAACTGGTGCCACGATAGCTTAACTCTTTGTTTTTCTGTTTTTAATTTATAAATAGCAGTAAGACATATGCTTGACCAGAAACTGTGACACCGAAAAATATTTCATTTGTGCGAAAATACTGTATTAGCGTTGGACAGTGTTTGGTATATATAAAAAATTACACATTTTTAGGTGCAGAGCAAATTTGCCTCCACAGATCACATCCTCACAGATAGCATTCATGGCGCTGTGGGAAGAATATATTGGATAGACAGCATTAGCCGCTAAGATACAGTGTCGAGAACCCACATATATGTCTTGTGAAAATTCTCCGTGCTTAAGGTCTATCGCCGCTATATGTATAAACAATGTGATCTCATATCAGTAAGTAAATGTCTTAAACAACATACAATATTAATGCCACAATCATTAATAATATTATGATAGGCCACGAAACTACTGCAATCATAAAATCTCGTTCATACAAGAAATCCTTTAAAACCAGTTGAATATGATTCCGCAGAAGAAAACATACAACTATCGCTAATTTTCAGTCACATACCTGTCTATACCGTAGCTAATGTGTTGCCCTTTTTTTCAATTGAGTGAGTAAATATTTTATGAGACAACATAAAGTACCGAAATATAAAAAAAGGTTAATCCAAATAGCTAAAATGTAGATTTGACTTGTTCAGTCATCAATGAATTGGAAATATTTTCTTTTATCTAAATTCGTTTACAAGTAACGTTAAAAGAAGACTGCTGCGGTGAATTGAAAAAAAAAACTCATCTTCATGTAAAAAGAGTCCATTCATTTTATATACTTTAATGTGTAAAAGTGAATTATTATATTTTCGTATAGTACAACGCACATTATGCCAAAACATGTGAAGCGGCCCAAATATGTAAAAATTAATATTTCTAATGTGAAACGTAGCCTGGAATATGTAATAGTAATAGTAACACGAACCTCCTTTAATCGCGGTGATCCTGGCTCGATTGTCAATAGGGTGTATCCCGACTGTTTGTATCTGGGGAACCTAGCGAACACTGGCAATGGCCGGCGGGCGTTCCTTGGGTACTCTCGATTTCCTAGGTCTTCTAATACCGTCGCTTCTCCTTCTTAGGATAGCAATTAACACTAGGGTGCCGTCCACACTCCCCCACCCCCGTGACATGCTTACATCCAATTTGAAAAATGTAGATAGTTTCGGTGGGGTATTAAATTATTTATAAAGATTGTAACCGCTGAAAACTTATTTTCCCCTCCACTTGCAATTTGCTTACAATGAATTAATAATTCATATTAACATAACGCAAATATATATTATTTTATTATTATGTAAATTAGACCTGATTGAATATTATAACAGTAAACAGTGAGCCTGTAAGGGATCAACTCTAACAGTGTTTTTACAGTAAAATTTCAGACTGGACTGAACTTGGACTGGTTTAACATGCAGCGAACTTAAAGTGAAAGTGGACTGGAATGAGCTTATAAAAAAAAATTTTATCCGTATTGACATGTAAGCATGGCTTGAATCCGTCTCTACTTGGAAAACATTGAACTACGAAACAAATGACTGTCAAAAAAGAAAGAGGAGAATAATTGTTAGATATTTTTTTGGAATTCATTCATCAAAATATTAATTTTGAGTTATCCGGCAATTTCCAGTATTTCTATAATATTAAACAGTTTTATTTAGCTAGCCCAGGACGATTATAGCCTCTTAGACAACCAAAGAAACGATTCAATATGGTGACCGCTTCCTCTTCGTTTAATTCAGTTCAGTATGTGTTTCAATTAAACATTTCTATCAGGACTCTACACTCCAGTCCACCTCGCCGACTGGACTGGATCACTCACTCCACTCCACTCCTACTTTAGTTACTTTAGTAGGAATCTATTTAAAGTGAAATATGTATCAAGATTCTTTAGTCCACTTCTAGTTCAATCCGGTATGCGCTGTTACTCTAAACATAGAATAATAGAAATGTATGTATACATACTGCTGTAATATGAATGTTTATTATATATATATATACATGTAATGTGTGTATGTGTTTTCGTATGTGTTTGGGGGAGGGAGGTTATAGCAGAAACAGTGAATTATTATTTTATAAATAAGATATATCCAAGAGATCATTTAATATACGCATTAAAACCAAAATCATTTTGTATCGCTGCATGCATTGTCTATATGCACTACAATTATTGCACTTGCTTACAAATCCTACCGCCATTTACTGCAGTTCGCATGTAGTGCAATAAACATGTCTATGTCATATTTGATCAAAATAATGTCATATTTAATAAAACACGCATTAAAACACTGTACACAACAAGTTAAAAACATGAATATGTCAAGTTAAGTTTTTGAATATAACATTTATGAAAACTCAATTTGTTAGTATGTTATTTTAAGTGTGAAGCAAAATAAATTTGTCTGTACAAAAATGTATGTAAATAATTTTTTTTTACGATTTGTAAGTTGACGTTTAAGCTTTAGTATTGTGTATTCATTATTCATTCATACTACCGAACACCTAATTAAATCTATGAGAGACCACTAAGTATACAACACAGTCACAATGTACTAGTTATTTGTGCTGTCAAAATGCTAGTAAATTATTACATATGTGCCATAAATATCCTCCCAGTATTAACATTCATATGTAAAGGGAAGCAAAAATTCGTAATTATGTCTACATTAATTCAGTTATCAATATTGTTTCCTAACACATATTGTACGCACTCCCATGAACTGACTGATGGTTTTAAAACTAGACTGCACACGGACCACTATAGTGTAGCAGAGACAGCTTGGTTCTCGTCATGGTAATCAGAGCTTTATTTCAAGTGGAGAGGTTTCCGAAAGTTGCAAGCGGGAAAATTCGTGAACGTTGCCGGTTCACGACTTATTTTTTTCTCAGCACTCCGTTTCTTCCACACTTGCATTCCGAAGTTACTCTGAAGTCACCATCAATCTCACTGGCTCTTATGAAGATTGGTGCAAGTATTTATAAAAACATAGTAAAAAAACTTCGACTGCAGAAGGAAAACAATTATGTTTACACAGAAAATATAAATTTGTGTAAATACCATTGATTCGATAAGATCTTACAACTTGACTACCTTACAAATATCGGAATGTTAGTAACTAACATATACCACCATTCGATCACACAGGTCCGACTTTTAAGTCTCGACCGTGAACACATTATTGTAAATTCGTTCGAAGCGAATCAAGGTTAACAAACAAAAATATACTGTGGGGCCGAAAAGTCGTACACTTCGTGGCAACAAAATAATACATGGGAATATGTTTCGGTAGCAAAATACTTAAATTATCTTATACAAACAAATAATTTGGCTGCACAAATAATGTTACATTCATAAAACATTTCTCTACTGTGTTATTTACATATATAACTACTAATTTATTATGAAACCAAAACAAATTTAAAATGTAAGAATATATTCTATTAAAAATCGTAATGAATGACAATTTTTATGTATTGCAGTTATTCACCAATATTTCACTTATGTTGAAAATATAATATTTATTTTGTTTAAGATATATTTGAGACTGTGTATATTACTAATGTATACATCCTCTAAGTATTGGCCATTCTGGTTTCTCTTGGGAATACTACGCTACTTATCGCCTTCTGCTGCCACAAAAACCTGCACACCGGAGTGAACATCTGCATATTGAATTCAGTATTCGCCGACACAGTTTTCAACATCTGCCAACCCCCTGATAGTATGTCTGACGTAAATTCAATGGCAGTGAGAGTCGTTCCTACATCAAATATTTGAAGCATTATGGGCAAAGTACGTCGTCTGTGTATTCCATCTCTGCAATGAGCGTGGAGAGATACATGTCTGTGAGGAGATTCACAACAGACACTCTGCTACTGCACAAAGAGTGCAGAAGATGGCGAGTGGCAGTCGTCGCAGATATCTGGATATCCATAGCCGTAGTAAAGTTTCATTCAAATTCGTATATTAGTTTGGAGAGTGTGCTGCCTGAAATTCTTCTGGGATACGTAATTCCTTTGCTCATCATAGACATATTCTGCACAGTGACAACAAGAGAATTGTTACAATTCTCGAGAACTATCCCTTGAGAAAGTCGAGCCAGGCAACTGTCACAGCTACGAAAAGCTATTCGAGTCGTCATTATTCTTGTGACAAACTATGTCTTATGTTTCACGCTCGAATATGTGCTTATGTGGTGTTACTTTATCAGTGACGATATTTTGGAATTGGTTACTATATGTTGTTTTTTTTACTTTTTGTCTATATATCGAGGTTCTTGCACTTGTCAAAAGATCCTGTTGGCTTATATTGCAATTCACCTCTCTGGCGTAATGCAATAAACGAATTTATGAGTTTATGCCGAAAATTGCATTAAATAAATGAATTAGTTTTCAGTTAACTATTAATTGTTTCTTACATTATAAATAAATTTGGTCTGCGAGAGCAAACGCGAGGAGTTATAAATAGAATGGTTTGGAATTTTCTGCACACCCAAAGTTCTTGTTATATTCGCGAACACTAAGGTATTAACGAATCTATTTTTTTTCTTGTGTGTTTTTTTTTTGCCAATTGTTATTGTCCTTATAACATAAGTTGGTCGAGAAATTATAGAATATATGGTAGACAAGAAAAATTTTGCAGCACGGGTAATTTTGCACTATTTGGTATTCTTTTTGTTTTTAACTTTCACGCTGTTAAACTTTTTTTTTCATTCTGACAAGCAAGAACAACATCTTGCGTTAAATATTACCGATTTTAGAAGTTAAGTTGCTCTAATGCCCGAATCAATAACTAACTTACACTGCAATACCAAATCAACAGTACTACCAATTTTACCAAGTCTCTTCCTTACCATTATATCCGAAGGAATAAATATAAATAAATTTTGTAAGTTATTGGTACCATAATACGAGTGCTACTTTACTTCATACAATTTGCCAGTTTATTTGTAAAGTACAGTTACTAATCTCTGATGCGAACTAAAGAATTATAATTGCATGAAGAACGTTAAAATTCTGATTACATTTTCATCAGTTACTAAAATTGTGCACTAGTGCTGACAATGGTAATGTTTCCTGGTAAAATTTCATAAATTACTATCGTGTAAGTGAACGGGGTCTGCTGACTATATATTTTAATTTTTAAAAAATAAAAATAATATACTGCACATGGTTTCCAAATTTCCTCATGGTTTGTTCTCTATTACGTCATACGTTCGGGGGCTAAGGTACGGAGTGGTATAACTGGTTATTTAAGTATGGGATAAAATGCATACTTAGTCTCGCTTGTTATTGCTAACAGTACACATGGTTGACATGTAAAAATACTCATAGATATTATCATGTAATAACAAAGTGAGTTTCTATGTAAATGAACAAGAGGAAACATTTTTTGTCATAGAATGTGTTGTACATAACAAAATTATTGCTGAATTAACAAGTAGTTTAATGGCAGAAAGAGTCTTAACATTCAGACCACATTGTAACAAGCCTATATATGTATTATATTATTATAATTATCGATATCTCATGTTTAATGCAATCTTTTTAATATTTATTTTGCTGCAGGACGGTTACCTACGTATACATATGGCACTATAATACATATTATCTGCGTATTTATCACTCCATGATGTCTTGGAAATTTCACTTTCTTATCGCTATCTATTGCCCAAAGAATTTACCCACAGGATTATACACCAATCATAAACCTTCACTATAGGCATTTACAGTTAAGGGGGAGGAAAACGCTAGTTTCTCTACCATCGTAGCAGCAATCTCACTTATACACGTTGCTCTGTAACTCTCTCTCCCAGAAGTTCCACGGACCTCATCTTACCCACTTCCACATGTCCTTCGCCACACAATATCATACTTTCAGTTTATGTCACTGTCTTCCGCTTAATATTCTCTTCCTGCGCCACAATTACTAGTTCACTTCTGATGTCACATTCGTCTCCCTCGCCTCCACTTGGGCTTGTGCTCCTACTACTTATAAATTTAAGATCTTACATGCTGGGGTGATATCTTTCTTACCTACTTGCAATGCAATTTCTGTATATCTCCCTAAGCGACCAGTCGAAAATCTGCATAGTTAACCTACAGCCCTTCGAAGCAACTGTCGGGCCACTAGTTGGAAAACAGTAGAAACTTTATAGGCATCGTTGTTCAAACAGTGAGTGTCATCAATATGCACGGAGAAAACCAAGGTAAGCAGCACATACACTGTATAGCTGCACAAATAGCTACCCCATTTCGGTCAATATCAGAGCTATTGCTGTAACTATGGTCAAAAACATATGAGAGAACATTGTTGTTATTTTCCGTTTCTTTGCTTGAATCAAGTCTTGTAGAAGATGCTGTCTGTGTGTTAGGCAAGACCGTTTTACATCCACTAAAATAATCAGAACTTTGGGCAGCATTCGAATAATTTATGACAATCTCATACCCCTCAAAGCTAGAACTAAAAATAGGTACATTGTCAATGGTATCATTAACATGAATATTCACATCATTACAGTCAAGAAAAGACAAACTACTGCAGAAATTTTGCACATCGTTATTTAAGAAAATTTCCTGCTGGCAAGAAAGGCCAGGTGTAACCTCAATGTTATTGACAATATCGCAAACATTAATTATAGGAATGTTTAACACGTGACTACTGTCGGAAACATTGACATCACTTACATCTTGTACTGCAATGGCTAAACCGGAGTATTGGCTTACCAAATTTTCTTTACTGGCTGAAATCAAATGTCCAAAACCCATCTGTCGCATTACAGATTCTTCTGAAGGCTCTTCACCACTTGCAACCTCTCCATTATCACCATTATTTACATCTAAAGCCAGGGACATTATTCGTTGTGTTCTACTCTTGAATGGCTTCATCTACAACGAATAAAATAACACATCATTGTTGATACGCCTAAAAAATTATTTTACTACATGTCTGCATAATCTTTCTATCTTATATATGGTAGAAACTTTGCTGAAGTAATCTACTTTATTTATCTATAACATCAATGAAGTGAACATATAACCTTTAGTGATCTCAATGTAAGACCCAATGTTTTGACTTTAGCGATTTGCCATAAAATGTTCTGCCCTATTCAAAAATATGGTAATTCAGTAGTCTACAAGAAAAGCGAATAAAGATTACCCCTGGAAACTATAGCGAAATGGTACTCACCTTCATTCTCTAGTTTGCATCGATGATTTAAAACTTTTCATTGATAAAGTCCCAGAATGAATGAACCATTGAAATAAACAATATCAAAATTTGTAGTAAATATAATAAATTACAGTACTACAAACGTCCAGAAAACCACATTATAACACTTCACATGAAAATGTTTCCCTCCATTCTGAAGAAACAGTACTGACAACATTGACATACATGTTTACTGTATAAAACACTTCATAGGTCATGAAGTTCCATAGGCAGTGTATGTCAAAGAAACTGACATACGAGGAAAACGCAGCAAAATGAAACCTCTCGACATACGAGGATAATATGAATTGTTATTTTTTCACTGTTAGAATCCTGCTTCGACATATCATGTTTTGCAGTAGATTCATAAATACATACATAACTCAGACCAATCGTAATAATAATTTGTCATTTTTTTGACACACGAAGTAGAAGTTCAACACCCTCGCTATGCTCCAGTTTTCAGTAAATTTCGACATTTGAGAATATGGATTATGAAAGTCGTGTTTGTCTGGTTATATTTAAATTATGTGAGGTCGTACTTTTCCTAACCTTAATTTAATGCCTCAACGCAGTTTTACTGACAGTTCGGTCATAACTGAGCCCTCGAGCATGCTGAAAGGACTTTCATGTATTAGAAGAAAGTTTGTTCATTGTTGTATCAAGGCCCTTGAGGCAACACTCATTTCAAGAAACGAGCTTGAATGATACGAGATAAAATTACTACGTTTAGAGTGACAGCTAAATGATATTTCAATTAGGAGTGGACTGAAGAATCTTGATTCAAATTTTACTTTAAACGCTTTCCTACTGGACTGAAGTAGGAGTGGCTTGAGTAATTCAGTCCAGTCGGCGAGATGAACTGGAGTGTAAAATTCAGATTGTAACGTTTACTTTAGACACTCATCGGACTGAACTTAACGAAGAGGTAGCGGTCGCCATATTTAATCGTTTCATTGGTTATGTAAGGGATTAGAATCACCCTGGGCTAGCTAAATAAAACTGCTTTACATTATAAAAACACTGGGAATTCCCAAATAATTCAAAGTTAATATTATGACGAATGAATTTCAACAAAAAGTCTAACAAATGTTCGCGTCTTACTTTTTGACAGTCATTTGTTCTGCAGTTTTGTGTTTCATAAGATGTCTCTAGACACGGATTCAGTCCGTGTTTACATGTCAATCTGGATCGAAAATTATACTATAGACTTATTTTAGTCCACTTTCACTCTAGGTTCGCTCTATGTCGTATCCAGTCCATGTTTAGTCCAGTCCGGAATTTTAGTATAAAAGCACTTTTTGAAATGGACTGCAGAGTAGAGACTGGCTATTTAACTCCGCCGAACATAACCCCACACATCGAATGCATGACATTGTAGGAAGGATACATTAATGCCGTGCTACATTTGCATGTCTCTTGTCCCATCCTATCCTCTTGTCCCGTCCTCTCTTCTTGACCCGTCCTCTCCTCTTGTCCCATCCTCTTCTCTTGTCCCATTCTCTCCTCTTGTCCCATCCTCTCCTAACATCAACAATTGACACGCAGAAATGTGATGCCACAATAAAGCTGTCTCGCCTAGCAGACTCAGGAAAGTGATACCAGAGTGCAGTTAATTCGCATAGAGTTTTCGTTTTTTTCATCATCTTTTATTTTGTTATATGGGACATTCTCATTATAATATCCAATTTGCATATTAAAAACGTGTAAGAATTACGTGCATAGATCTTATCTTTTTATTTAGTGTGATTTTGTAATGTACATATATATGTATGTATATACAGTATATATATATATATATATATATATATATATATATATATATATATATATATATATATCACTGATGATAGTATTGGCTGAAATGTTTAATAAATACTTTGCATGTTAAGAAATAATAAATAAAAAAACCTCTTGGTCATGGAGGTGACAGCCGCTGCACGGAGTGACAACCAAGGGCATGGAGGTGACAGCGAAACTCGATTCAAAGTTGCATATACGTTTACACATTTTACAAATTAGTATGTAATAATAATAATGATAAGCTTAATACTAACACTACAGTGAACAACATACACATTACATTTTTTTTCATTCGAAAAAATACACAACTGACATATACAAAAGTTAAAACAGGAAGTGACTTCTTGTCAATAATTTCATACTGTGAATTTGAATATGAAATGTACTAAATGAACTGAAGTAATGTTGTAACCGTTAATGACTTAATAATTACGAAATTAACCAAAAGGAATCAATCACAAAGGATACGGCTTTGTTTCTCCAATGAGAGGATTCCCAAATCATAGCGATGGAAGTCATCACCAGGCAAACAAGATTAACAGCTAAGTCTTCGAACTTGATTAGCATATGGATTCTGTTTCGACCATGTAATCTGATGTACCTGTATTGTTCCTTTGAATGATGAAATAATGTTTGGAAGGTTTTCTTAAACAATGGAAATGATGATAGGGTCAAAACCAATAATTTTATTCCTTTGCTATGTTTCGAAAGTTCTTCAGTTAATCTATTAAAATATGGGATGTCAGTGCCTGTTGTCACCAATATACCTTCTGTTCGCTTTAGAGAAGCCTCGCACTCCATCTGGTGATCCCTTGCCGTGCTCTGCCTCACTATAGCGCCACTAAATACAATCTGCTTCTAACTTTTTTCTTAAGTTCGTTCACATCAAGTAAAACATTTTGTTATTCCGATATTAATTTGTGGGACCATCATTTAAATAATGAACAATTTCTAAAACTGGCATCACAAATCTCACGTCTTCAATAACTTAAGTAATATTACAAGAGGTAGTTACTGGGTCACGTTGAAATATGTCAGAGAGAGTACAGCACCATGTTTGGAAGATAATAAAGAGTGTTAAATAACCACATGATTTTATACATTCTGGAATTAGTAATTAAAACTAATAAAAGTATCACAGAACAGAATTATAAAGTTATGAAACCTTAGTTACATGTGCAAGTTAAATTTGTCACCTCCGTGATAACACCGTCACCTCCGTGGTCATAAAGTGACCACGAATGTGATAAATTTTAAGTTTTCCGTTAACAGATTATATGATTTTGAGTTTTAAAAGTCTGTGTTTGGTAGTACAAGAAGCACCTAACATATTGTTATGATTACCAAGAGCCTCGCCCGGAGGACGGGCTAGCGACGACGGCAGTGCAATCAGGTCAGGGGTTGCACAAGGCAAGGACCTCAGCGATTCTCCCCACCTGCACTGAAGTGTGGCAATATAATGCAAATTATTGGAGGAAACGGGGTCTGTCTCCTTCAAGCCTTCCAGCCGTCACCACCTCGCCAGGATGGTCCTGAGTCGAGACCCACGACGTGCCGCCGTCCGTCGATAGCCGACACAGTCATCATCAGCCTCCGGCATCATGCTAACGGTGATGTCTAAGGTGTCCAAAGTGTCACCAATCATAGAGTAGAACAACGTAAATATTTAAACAGCCGCTCCCCTCCAATCTAAATTATGTAGTACAACCGTGTAGTATTTGTAACTAACTTATGTATAGTAAAGCCACCATAATTATATTAACAAATTTAATTCAACCGTAACCCTCATCTTAACTTAACCACATACCTAGTTTCAGTATAAAGTGCCCACCTCTGACTACAGCCACCCAACCACTATAAAACATATACATAAAACAAGTAAAATAACAGATTTACAACAGTGATGGAGGCGTCATTCGCTCCTCACCTCTCACAGCCAATAACAGATTTACAACAATACAATATACGCATGAAACATTACATTAAATATATCGTAATATTTTACCTTAACTAACCTTACACGGAGGTGACAAATGTTTGCAACAGTTTCCTTTTTATCATATTACGCAGTAAATAAAACACACTACACAATACTTGAACTCACTCCAATGATACTAAAATAAAATGGCGGCAACTGGTATCATTCTGCCACATATAAACATGTTTCGCTGCACTTTATTCAACTTTCAGCGAACTAAAAGTAGGTGCCGTATTGCTTTGATCGTTACAACAGGACAGATGGTAGACCTTTTGTAATATAAAGTAGTGTGATATAAAAATTATTATTAATTAAATAAACAGGAGCTGAAACATGGTAACTGCTGTCGTGCGGATTATGTCTCTATTAAGCTACTGGCTTACCTATCAGAGAACAAATCAATATGCTTCCGATTCTCACAGACGATGTATTTCATTTAAGAAAAATGTTTACAAATAAAATTCTTTTGTATTAAAATATCTTGGAAGTGTCGACGGAAACTTACAGGTTTGAGAAATGTAACAAGAAGCAACTAAAGAGAAATAAAAAAGTGCTGTAACTCGGTACAACAGAGTAGCAACCGTCCTCTTCTGGGTTTCGAGCTGGTCAGGATGATGTATCAAAGGCTGCACAAACTAGTCCACTGATTTTCATATTAGTTCATTTAGTATCTCGTAGGCATTCAAAGTTTGTCTCGACTAGCTGCCAATGAGTGGGTTGCGTTGTGGAGTATTTTTATGCACAGCTTATAGGTGGAATGATTAAGCTTTTAATGTACACGTGTTCGGCATCACTGCCGCAGTGTGACAGGTAACACCCTCCTGTACCTGATCCCTAAGACTTAACAGGAGACAACTTACAGATCTTCATACTGGGGAGGATGCCACTTTCCCTGCTCAGTCCCGAACGGCCAGGGCTCACCATAACCGTTCAGCCACGCAATAGTTCGACAGGGTAGTTGAATACCACTAGCATAGCGAGATAACGCTCCTTCCAGTCGCGGTGGCAGGTAGCAAAAACCCACTAGCTTGTAAGACGTAATATTAACATAGTTATTTGTTTATAAAGAGCTAAGGAATGTAAACGAGCAAGTTATCATTTTGTGCAATTGTATATATGTAGCCAAGATCAATGAAGTACTTATTCAATAAATACGATTCTAGCGGGGAGTTGTTGTCCTCGAGGGGCGGTGCCAATCGGTCCGAAGCTGGCTTCTGATTGGCCCAAATCGAACCGAAGCTTGCAGACCAAGCTACGGGGATTTTTGGCGCGAAACAGAAACCAATCGAAGCAGCTGTAAAGGTTGTAGGGCAGACGTTGGCGAGCCGAAACGACGGGAGGGCAGAGTGTCACCGTCAGGCGTCGAGTCAGGCATCGTGACGCCATAGAGTAGGAACAGATATTGTTGAGCCACGACAGACGTTGGCGATCTAAGAAGACGGTAGGGTAGAGTGCCATCGTCGGACGTCGAGTCAGGCGTCGGGACGCTACAAAGCCGCGAATGACGGCGGCCGGAGTGCTATCGTCGTCGGAACGCCATGGCACGTATATTGCGTCGAGCCGCGGAGTACTCTGGGCCGGAGTGCTATCGTCGTCGGAACGCCATGGCACGTATATTGCGTCGAGCCGCGGAGTACTCTGGGCCGGAGTTGTTTTGGGCGACGGGACATCATTAAGTAAAGTGTCGTCGAGTCTCGATGTATGTCAGACCGAGACGCCTACAAGTATTATTTGAAGAGACATTGTAGGAAGCTTCAGCTAGTATATAAGGTAGTCATCGAGGTTTCTACTCACGCGAACTTCATTCTTAAGAGTCATGTCGATAATTCTGACACAGTGACGGTCCGTCGCGAGAGGACAACAACGACATGCTACCCGTAAAAAGGACTTGTCAGCCTTCTCATTACAATAACCTAAGTGTCCAGAACTCTAACTAATTAAACCATTAACCAACCAAGCGCCTGTATAAATAACTCAGTATAAAAAGAGCTCTTCACGTTTTTATACATATAAAATCACTAGCTGTTTTTAAAACCAAAATTAAAAACATAAAAATATATTAAATAATATAAACATAATTTATGATAAACATAATTCATCGCAATTTTGCAGTAATACTTCACTTATGTTTCAAATATAATATTTTTGTTTCAGGATATATATTTGAGTCTGCCTACAATACTACTACATACATCCTCTACATATTGGCCATTCTGGGTACTTTTGGAAATCTTACGCTTCTGATCGCCTTCTGCTGCCATAAAAACTTGCGCACCGGAGTGAACATCTACGTATTAAATACAGCATTATCGGACGTCGTTTTCAACATATGCCTAGCCCCTACTGGAATGACTGAGGAAAATTCAATAGCAATAAGAGTATATTCTACGTCAAGTATTCGAAGCATTATCGGCAACGTCGCCCAGGCAGCTTCTGTGTATTCCATCTCTGCAATGAGTGTGGAGAGATACATGTCTATGAGGAGATTCACAACAGACACTCTGCTACTGCACAAGGAGCGCAGAAGATGGCGAGTTGCTGTCGTCGCAGCCATATGGATATCCGTAGCTGTAACAAAGTTATTATCCAATTCTTATATGGATCTTGTAATGCTTAGTTTGGAAAGTGTGCTGCCAGAAATTCTTCTGGGATACGTAATTCCTTTGCTCATCATCGCCATATTCTGCACGTTGACTACCAGAAAGTTGAGACAATTCTCCAGAACTATCCCTGGAGAAAGTCGAGCCAGGCAACTGTCACAGATGCGTAAAGCTATCCGAGTCGTCATTATTCTTGTGACAAACTATGTCTTATGTTTCACTCTCGAATATGTGCTTATGTTGTGTTTCATTCTCAGTGATATTTTAGATTGGTTTATTACTTTTTGTTCGCTATACTTTTTGTCTATATGTCTGAGGTTCTTGCACTCGTCAATAAATCCTGTTGTCCTATATTGCAATTCTTCGCTCTGGCATACTGCAATAAACAAATGTATGTGTTTCTTATTCCGAAAAATAAAAACAAATGAATGAATAAAATTTTTATTTATTGTCGTTTATTCCCTACACTACAAATTAACGTCGACAATAAGTGCTTATGTGAGGTGTTGTTCATACCATGGTTTATTTATCCCCCCCCCCTAAATACTTTACACTATCCTGTTATGTTCACAAATGCTCGAAGTCCCACATGTCTCTCGTTACCAGATAACACTTAACTTTCACCGCTCACTATGACATTTTCAATTTCCTTTCAGGACTTCTGGCTAAAATGTTCTTTATGTGCCACATTTTTCTGGTCACCCCCGACCTTGCAGTCGTCCTCACACGCCAGTCCGATGTCACAGTGTTACTGCTTCCACTCACATAACTCAATGCTCTGCTTGCGCACTCCTCGATCCCTCGGCACCTACTGTACTTCTGACACCAGGCACTTTTAGGGGATAAGGGGGTGGTTCACAGTTTCTAATGGCTTCAAATGGCGCAATTACCACAAACTTATAATATGTCATTACTCATTAATCTTAAACGTTTTGAGCGCCTTCATGATTCACAGCCTTAAGATTCGTCAATGTTTTGAGTAACGTGTTTGACACGATACATAATTGCAGAGTACTTAAGACATGTTGAATGTTTTTTAAACCTGCTCTGTTCTGTTAAATGTCGTTTAAACTGACTTAAATTGCTATTGGAAAGACGTGTGGCTTATTTCAGTACTCTAGACACCCTGCATATCAGTCATGTATTCAGGTTGTTGTTTGTTGTAGTATGACATTAAAACGTGAATATCATGCAAATATAAATCATGTTTGGATTATTCGCATTACGCCAAGTGACGTTTGTTTTGCTATTGATTGTTCTAAAACTTATTCAAGCTGTTGCATCTGTTAGTTCAAATTCTATTTGTAGATTATAAAAACGCTAAAAATCACTTGCCAAATTTCACGTGTTTGAAATTCGTTCTAGCTGGTAAAATAAATATCAGGTTAACCTTACCTATGTTTGTCTTTGTATTAGTTGGTGATACTTTATATTACACATCATACCACTAAATCCATAATATTTTGACCGCTCTCAAAAATAATGTAAGATTTTTATATGACAAGTTTAAATCTCATTTACACAATAGATCCATTAAAAGCCACATAAAATAGTTTTCGCAGTGAATAACAAATATCTGTCGTTGATCTTCATTCACATACTTTTTCTTTAATGTCCCTAATATTTCCCCTCTTCATAGAATTGATTTTATATACAAACCAACACAAACTATTTACTGTAAACATAAATAACAGGTTCATCATAACAACACCAAGTATATTTGTCAGATTAGATCATTACTGTATTATATATTTGACAGATTAGTTGAAAAGTTACCGAAGAAAAAGTATGTTATGTTAATTGACAATACTTATCATCTTGAAGTAAATAAAAATTCATTATTATACATAGTTTTTAGTTATACATTGCACATTATGTTTTCGTGTGAAAGGCACACAGTAGGCCAAACGTGTGAAGCTCTACAGTTAAGTAAAGCGAATGGGTTATAGTATTAAATGAGGCTTCAACTCTGTAATAGTTAAACGAGTCGCCTCCAAAAATCGCTATTTGGGTTACGTTCGCAGCGGGGTTGATCTCTACGTAGCACGTGTGGGAAACGTGGCGGGCTTTGCCAGACTTTATCAATAGGTCGTACCTCGGATACTCTCGGATCCACCACCCTCCACCCCTCCGCTAGTTTCTCGTCGCTTCCTCTTTGTAGGACTTCATTTCACCCTCACTCCCTTCGCTCATTCAGCCATTTCCACTACCAATTTATTTAAAATTTTAAAATGTTCCTAATATCGCTGGGAGCGTAAATGATTTATAACGAATACAACAGCTGAACCCGTATTTTCACCTGCACTTGCAATTTGTTTACCAGGAATTAATATTTAATTTCAACAAAATTTTAATAAAGATAATTTTTTAAATTGTAATGTAAAGTTGAGATAATTTAACGGAATTATATTAAACACATATATCCTTATGTACCTAATGTTTACCAACGACTGTAGTTATTGACATGTAAGTACTGTGCTTGAGGCAGAGTAAAATTAAATCTCATTATACGCATTTATTATAAAATAGAACATATTAAATTAAAAGTGCATAACTAGTAAAAAAAATTTATACCAATAATTAAAGAGGAGGCTACTTATTTTACATGTAATATTTCTTATGTTGCAGGAGAACGTCTCCTGTTTATCTACTATGTATCTACATATGTATTCTATGGACTGATCTTTTTGGGATCTATTGGAAATTTCACACTAGTAATTACTTTCTGCTGCAATAAAACTCTGCAAACTGGAACGAACATCTACATTTTGAACACAGCACTCTCGGATATTGTGTTCAATATATGCTCATCTCTCACAGATATTTCAGAGTTTAATTTTATGAATATTAGAGTCACCAAAACGTTATACATCCAAAACTTAATTGGTAATGTCGCCCAGACAGCTTCTGTGTATTCCATCACTGCAATGAGCGTGGAGAGATACATGTCAGTGAGGAGATTCGCCACAGACACTCTGCTACTGCACAAGGAGCGCAGAAGATGGCGAGTAGCAGTCGTCGCCGGTATTTGGGTCACCGTAACTGTTACCAAATGTTTAATCCAAATATATTATAACTCACAAACGTTAGGATTTGAGAGTGTGCTTGCTGAAAGCGTCCTAGGATACATCATCCCTCTCCTTACCATCGCCATATTCTGCACGTTGACTGCAAGGATGTTAGAGCAACTGTCTCAGAATGTCCCCGGAGAAAGTCGAGCCAGGCAACTGTCTCAGCTGCGAAAAGCCGCCCGAGTCGTGATAATTCTTGTGATGAACTATGTCCTGTGTTTCACCCTCGAATATGTGTTCCTGTTGGCTGTAACCATTTATTATATTAAGTTAAAATGGTTTGTTGTATTGACATCGCTGTATGTATTGTCTGTTAGCCTACGATTCTTGCACTCCATTGTAAATCCTATCGCCATTTACTGCAATTCTTCACTCTGGCGTACAGCAATAAACGTATGTTTGTGTTACATATGCAAAACCATTAAGTCACGTTAAGTGAATAGAAACAGAATTTAAATTAAGTACTGTATGTTGTGTAATTTTAAACAGTAATTTAAATATTGGCCTTAACAATTTAAAAACAAGAATCTGTCAGGATAAGGCTCTGAAAATAAAATTCAGAAAATATAATACAATATTTTATATAATTGTTAGTATGTTATTCTATGTGTAATGAGAAAATAAATTAATCTGTACAAACATATAAAATTATTATGGGTATTTTTGTATTTAAAAGTTTATAAGAGGATGATTTTAATTCCATGCATTATTTCTACTTTGTTTAATTTTTATTGCATTATACTACTGAGCAACACATTTTGTCAATTAGGATTTAACGAGTTCACGCTATCGCGATGAACCAGTAAACAATTCTTACAAAAAGAATCACAAAGAAATAATGAAACCTTTGATTACTTAAGGGCACGGTCTACGGGAAATTTTTTATTTTTATATTTGTACTATATATTGTGACTAAATTTTGCTGTAACGAATATTTTTACCACTCATAACTTTTGAGTAATGACTAGTTAAAGTCATAATTTGCTGTTACTATTTTAGGTACGAAACTAAAACCAACTCACATACCAAACTGGAATAATTCATATTGAATAACGACGTTGTATGCTTATATTACACTACTGAAATATTTTTATTGTATTTTTTAAATATTGTTGGATTTTTTTTTAAATTTTGTTTTAAATTTCAACATTTTATTTTATTTGTAACTTGTAAGGTATATAATCTTTACATACCCTGGGCCACAAGTACCTTCCCCATACGACATTTGTTTAAATGTACACCAACCTAATAGTTACACGTTATGCATTATTGTTACTTTCAATAAAGGAATCGCCAAATTAATTATTTCCTTCACACGAATTCGGCAGTCAATATTTTTCGTATTCTAACTTATGATGCACTCACGTATACCGGCTGATAAATAATAAATAGCGATAATTATCGTCGGAGAAGGATACCCTGAGAGTCAGAGTATCGCACACCTGAATGCAGATTTAATAAAAGGGAGCTCGTAGACAATCCGAGTACCCCTATGTGTGACATGAAATGACGCCCTACGATGGAGAAGCGCCGGAATGAGAAGGACGGGGAAACGGAAGATCCCGGGAAAACCCACCGGCGAGCGACATTGTCCGGCCCAATTCCCACATGAGCAAATACTGAGACTTGCCACGTCGAGGATCGAGCCTGGATCGCCTGAGTGGACGGTGAGTGGTCTGCCCACTCGACCGCCACGGCCCTGCTACTTATAGATGCTCAGGCCACGTGTCTATATTTACGCTATTTTTGTAAGTTTTATTTTTTTAGTCTTGAAAGGGAGCAAATATCGCAAGTCTGCTACATGAAATGTTAAAAATTGTTTGTCCTGTATAGTCTGAATAGTTTTACAAAATACAATTTTTTATGATTTTGGATAGTTATTGACTTTAAGAAAATTTAACTAACTCGACATGTAGCCAAAAATATAGAAACATGTGTTTTGAAAAAAAAAAAAAATAGGCTACAAAGTACAAACAATTTACAACATTCCTATGTTACGATTTTGCGATCTGCTACCGTTCAGGATTTTAAAAATAAAAATTGCAGTAACTGCATAAATAGGTAATCGCACACGGAACGGACCACTGAAGTGTAGTTGTCTGAGGCAACTCGTCTCTCGTCACGGTGATCAGGGCTTTAATTCCTGTGGAGAGGTTTCCAGTCGCTGCACTCGGGTAAATTTGCAATCGTCACCCGTCTTCGACAAATTTTCTCTGAGCAAATCCGTTCATTTCATCCTTACATTCCGTTGTTACTTCCAAACAAACCTCTCATCATTCCCATTGGCTCATATAAGTAATGCATATTATGAATTTTATTTTTGAAGATGTGATACATTGCACATTTCATTCATAAGTACATTTTAACGTGTACGATGTGTAATTTATTTATTTTATTATTTTTTTTTTAAATTAAGTTGTTTCAACTAGCGCTACTCGTAACATATATTTTACCACATCTAAAAAAAGGTAAACATTTAAATTTACGTATTCCTTCACTGCTTATCAAAGAGATGAATACTAGTAACGTATTTGAATATATAAATTTTTTTTCTAAGTATTTTTTTAGGTTGTTACTTTTTCGTTACTTGTGTGACGCAAAGATGTTGATATATGTTACATTCTTATCAGTGTTAAAGTTTTTCAGTGAATTTTTTAGTAGTAAAGATAAAGCATAAAGATACTCATGCAGTACAGTAAATTGATTAACATACACCCTAATGTGAAAAACTTGGCTTTCATAGTACAGTCTCAATAAAATCATAACTTGGTGTTACGTGTGTGACCAAAGCCAATTAGCAAAATTTTCCTCCATTATTTTAACTAAGTTCTCGTGAATAAAGCATGCATTTATTTGGAAAGTTTGAATATATCATCTGATGTTACTTAATCTCTAAAAAAATTGTATAGGCTGTATCGTACTAAATTACTTGATCAGTGCCCATGACAAACAACAAACAAAATACATAGAATTATTATTCAATGACTTGGAATCAATAAATATAAAAATCACCTTTCACAAACATTGCGCAAGAAATTTTTTAAGTATAAGACAGAAGTAACACCACTTTATGTATCAGTAAATTAAAATTCGTTCCTTCGCATCTAACACAATAAATTAAAACAATTGGTAGTTTCCCTCCAAAATTAAAATTTGTGTATTTTAGGGCAGGAGACATTATTAGATTCCTGAAATTATATCTGAATGGTGCCTAATTAAATATGAATTATTAGTTAACAACACTTAACTTAATTTAGATTATGAGAGTTATGTTAAACTTAATAATAATGTGTAAAATGCATTTTATTTATTGATTTATGCTGTGGACCTTCACACTAAACAAGACATTTACAATCTTAACAAAAGTGATATCAAAATAATGCAAAATAAAATTAATGGCATATCACTCACGTAACAAGATTTGTTACGTGTGTGACGATTTATTTTATTTTATTAAATAAAAAGCTGATAACTTATCATAATTATATTTTAGTATTACCACCTTTATGTGGAAATAACTTTGAAAATAAATTTTCAATTTGTTCTTATTTATAATTATTTTGATATAAATTGTTTATACTTATTTGTTACTTGTGTGTCACTGTACTTAAACTACTTTGGTTTATAACTTATAATTAGCACATTCACAAAATTTTCATTTCACAAACGTTATATCATGATAGTAGTGTAACATAACATCTATGTGTTACAGGTTATTGTTAAAGATATTTTAGTGTCTTTACTTTCTGAAAAAAACACGTCAACATTCAAGTTGAACTGTTCTATGGAATTATATACGTTAAATTTTTTATTTACATCTTCATGGTTTATGCTATGGTCAGAATAGTAGTAAGTATTTTTAATAATATTATGATTATGTAAGTTTAGACTCTTACTAGTGATACGAGATTTTGTTTAATCAGATCATATCTTTAACCTTGATCAGTCATTTTTCCAAGTAGGAAATACATTAGATATTTTGTTAGTAATAACACTGCATTTTGCACAAGTAACAAATGTAGATCGCCCTAAACTACACTGCTGTTAGGAATATATACTCAGGACTGAATAAAAA
>PNEQ01054831.1:26672-68392 GCA_003012365.1 Medauroidea extradentata
CTTACTTCGTGGATAACCGTCTCTAGAGAGCCAAGGACGTAATTTTCGTCCATCCAGAAGTCCTATGGTTGTTCCTGAGTCTTGGTCTCCTTCACTCGTACTCGAACTGAGTCCGAGTTTCTAGAGGTTCTCCTGGGTATACGTCTTGGTGAGCTCTCCCCAACCACTTGCTGGCCGTCTTGGATATTTCATACACTTCAAATTAAATTTTATTCAACTATTAGAGATGGAGTATTTTAACTACATATCATTACAGTGCTAAAATTGCCCACATCACAAACTCCTGAGAAATAACGATCTACTAGCTGGACATGATGATGTATTTCAAATCTCTTAAATAGTTCTGAATAATTTGAAGAAATTATCTACGTCGAACATGATTTTTTTAAAGGAATATCACAGTAGCCTGATTAAACCTCAGGTCATTTCCAGGTGTAGAAATTTGGATTAATACTAGATTCTTGTAAGAGTCTAGATACGTCTTGCTACATTATTTTTAAAAATATAATAAATTATTTTTACTTTATTTCTGTAAAAGTTTGAATTTCCTACAATCCAAATTTTCATATCAGATAAATAATCAACAGTTTTCTTTTACGGAAGTTACCCGATTCAAGAGCCCAACACCTTTAAAATAAAATTTATTTCTTTTCTCCGACTTATCTATCCTTGTTTTTTTATTCCTAGTGTAAAGTTGTTTTGTTGAATTCTTCTCTTTGGGTTCTTTAATTCACTTAATAACTGCTGGCAATTTCTCTATATACACAAAGTAACAAAGTAATTGAGATGTTACAGTAGTGATATAATCTTAGTGACTAATAAGTATTAATTTCATAATCAATGGTTCTCAACCAAGTTTTAAGGCTTTAAAAATAAAGGTATGTGAAAGTCAGTATTAGATATTAGTATCAGACCATTAATCAAATTTTTTATATAACAACTTTTATAACAAATAAGTTAAAATTAAATGCTGGTACTAAAAAGAATTACCTTTTAGCTACAATTTTAGCACAGAATCATTGAGATTTCATCCTTTTTAAATAGTACCCACTCAGGACCACTTTTCCTGGAATGATCCATATGTACTGTTCAAAGATAAAAGTGAAGTCAGTAAAATATGTGAAAATGGTAACTAGGTGAACAGTTGCGCCAGAAGAAATCTATGTTTCTGAGTTGACTAAGCCATATTAAAATGTATACATGTTACATGTATACAAGTTAAACATTTAAATTAAGGACTATGTAAGTACCTATATTGGTTTATATTGATGTTATTGTATACATCGTAGTAGTCTTGCGATAAACCTTGCAGCATGATGATATAAAAGAATGACTTAAAACAATATATTATACTTTCAGATACGAAACAGGCTTTAAAAATATGTTATAACCTTATAAAGTCAATTTCTATAACAACAGTATATAACACTGATACCTTTTTAATATTGTATTGAAAGCTGAAGAATACGTTATACATATGTAACAAATGAAACATAGTCCAATTTCAATTCCTAGAATGAAGAAATTGTTTGCTCAACTTTTATCTATGGTCTTATACTATGAACATATCAGTAGTGTGTGGTTGTTCTGCACCGAGTTTTTTTATATATGACTATATACAGCCGGGCCGTTACTAATATCGGCTACCTCCGACCAGGCAGTGCTGACAGCCCGAGTGTAAGCAGCAAAGGAGGCGAAACGGCAAGACGTGGTACTCTATTTGGGCACCCTTGGCTACAGAATGCACACCCCCATCTAGCTAATTTAACTCGGCGCGACAGGCCACCCCAGGGGCGGGGGAAAGATTACATGAAACAGGGGTAGGGAGAGTTTTGTCCGCTGGGGTGAAGGCAGGTCCGAGGGTGCCAGACGAGGACGTGTGCGGGACATCAGACGTTGTGAGTGCCTGCGGGCGTCTGTCCTGCCTGCTCCACCCACTGCCGCGGTGGACACAGAGGGTTCTGGCGTCGACAGGCGTCGCTTTTACTTGTGCACGGTGCCGGAAGAATGCTCCGCCATGCGTGAGCCCGTCGCTGAGGGGTGGCAAAACCGAGGGAAGAAAGAGAAGCAGAAAAAAATAAAGACCCCGGGCCAGGGGGAGCATTCACAGGGATTGCAGTTGGCTGTGGTTCGAGGTCTCGACACCGTAGGCAAGCATCCCCCTACGCTGTTTCCCATCACTTTTTATCGCGTCTTTTTCGCAGCCAACTTTTCCCCCCACTTCCACGAGCTTGTCTGTTGTGTTTTATTAGAAAATATAAAGGGTAAAACTCAGCTAGCTTCTCGACCTACGCTCCCTTCCCGAATAATTCTTTATGTTTTTATTATCACGGAAGACTGGAAATGTGTGGTTGTTGTCGGAATATAATTAAAACTTTTTGGAGCGTAAACGGGTAGTTGCTACAACCAAATTGAGAAGACTTGAGTTTCATGAATCTGTGAACAAAATTATAGCGAGCACGTATTCGAGACTACATGTGGCCATATTCAAAAATCTTTCCTGTGTGTTTGTGTCCAACGTGAGATGTCTCTCGCTACGCTCGCTTTTCCTTATAATGTCACAGTGAGTTTTGTCAAAGAAACATTCTCTCCTAAATATATGCACTAATTACACCCGTGTTAATTACACCAAATCATCATTTACCAAATATTATGCTCTCAGTTGAATACGTACTGTCTGATTCACCAAAAATGAAGTAATACAGTGATGGATATGAAAACATTTATGAATTGTGCGTTTCTTGAAAATTTAGGAAATGGTATCATGCAAACAGTCACTGTATCGTAAAAAAATATAATGTGCCTAAATCGAGCAAAGTACTGCTATCCGCGTAATATCTGTGACGCTGGCAGACAATGCACAGCTTAAATCGCTTAAACCAGTGTGTCTAGAAGCATGAACTTAGGTGAGCACTAAGAAAGTATTTCTTTAATTCATCCCCTAAGAAAATAAATAGGGTATCAAAGTTTAAATAGGTCATCATTTTTGAAATAAGAAACATAAAATGGATTTTGAGACTTCTGTTTTAAATCTAAAAGTCAGTTGCATCAGCGTTCTTTAGAAATCCGTCTACTTACGGTGTAAAATAACTGTGAGAGATTTCGGTCAGCACTCAACATCAGGTCTTTAGCACTGGTGAGGGGTGATGTGAGGTGAGTACGAAGCAGCGCCGGAATGTGGGGGCGGGGGAGCCGAGAGATCCCCGAGAAGACCCGCCAACCAGCGGCCACCGTCCGGAACGATTCCCACACGCGAAAATCCGGGGACTGACCCCGCCGGGAATCGAGCCCGGATCGCCTTGGTGAGAGGCGAATGGTCTACCGTACGGCCACGGCGGCATTGTAACATAAGGGACACAAGTTTGTATAGAACGTCATTTATGAAGTTAGAAACGTAGGATTTTTTATTTAGGCTTCTGAAAATCTCCGAAAGTAAGGACCTAATAAGAAATAAGTTTAGACTGAATTTAGTGTTGATTTAACAAAAAGGAAAGTCCACTGATTGGCCTGAAAATTAAAGTTCCAAACATTCTTACAAACTGAAGGGGATGAAATGGTTCTAAGATATTTATGTTGTATGCAATAAAGTTTTAGAGAATTATCTTTAAATGACAACTATATATTTTTAATAATATGTGAGTTTCTTCTTGGTAAAGACATAATATGTTTGATAGAGTTGATTAACGTCTCTTTAGTCTTGTTAACGTGGAACTAATTCCTCGCCGCGACCAAGGACTAAAAAGAGGGAATAGGCACAACAGATTATCCTAAAACTATCATTTAATTAAAGTAGGATGGTTCCTAAGATGTTGCAGAAGGGAAGTTCCGTCAAGCAAACGGCCAGTTTCAATATAACGTGGTTCGGAGCTTTCTTCAGCGACTGTTGAGTTGTTCTGCGAGGAGACTTACTATCATAAAGATAGCGCATAACGTTCTGCATACAGATTGCATTTGACGTCCAACTACGTTACATGCATTCTCGTTTCGAGACAATCCCCATTATCTAGTTGAACGAGGGTATACAACGATTCCTTGTAGAACCTTAAGGGGGAGTGTTTGATAATTTTCTTGTATTTTTGTTTTCATGCCATAACGTTTATTCAAGTTGTATTATAAAAATTTGCTCTTTGACAAAATATAGTAGGCTATACGTACGTGCTAAATTGCTTGACATAAATAATATTAGAATCTTTCATTAATTGGCCATGCAGAATCACTGCAAGGGAATATAGTCATTAATGATTACAAGTCCAATATGAAATGAGTATACAACACTATTTTGATCTCCAAAATCCATCACAAATATCTTCTATGCCTCAACATTTGCACATTTGCCAAAAATATTTTTAAACAAAAGTTATTGAAGAAATCTCTAAATTAAATATAGCCTCTAGCTCTATTACTTAAGGTGACTTAAAATATACGTAACCGTGTATAAACTCGCATGTAAAATGGCTTCAAGAATTGTTAAGAAAATGGCGGTTAACAAGTGTAGGATTCCGTTAGCACAGCACCTTCACTGAATGCAAGGAAGATGTTTTGCAACTAATTGCTGCTTCCTTCCTGCACACCAACACCCACATACATACACAAGCGTGCACGCAAAGCACATGACTATGCCCGGGACTTCGAGGGCTAGAAACTTAAATTCAACTTTCAAAGAACTCAAAATCTGATAAACAAAAACCAAACAAGAACGACCCTAGAAAACATGTGGCTTGCGTGATCAGTTTCTAGTGAACACCGTAGTATTGTGATTTCGATTTCGTCGCAAGAGAAATTTGCTTGATCAAACAAGTAACAGCTTTTTTCTAGGACTGCTCTTTTTATAGGGTAAACTGACTTTCAAATTTCGGTAAAAATCGACGAACGTTTTTAGCTATAAATTATGTATCACGCTCTCCGTAGTCGTTGTCAAGCCTTTTCTAGAATTTTTCATGTTCACTGTTTTCCGTGGGGTAATCGACCGAATCGTTAGTCTTCTGCACTGAAGTAATACTGAGACTTATCGAAGTAAATAAATCGTCTTTACTCATACCTTCAACTATCACTATACTAATGACAATGAGGCATTTATTTATTTCCAAATATTTCAATATTTAATAATGCACTAGCTGTCACGGCATGATTTTCAATGTCAATTAAATGTTTTTGGGTACCTACTTCAACCACTCTACCCCTTTTAGCACCCCCTCCCTGTTTTGCAGCAACTATCGCGGGCACACGCACAAAAACTCACAAAATATTTTACAGAAAATTTTTTGTTACTCCGTTCCGCCCCTCCCTTTTCACCTTCCAACCCAATCATCCCACAAAAATAATTATATAAATTGTTTCATAGAGCCCTTCGGGTGCGCTTGCCCAACTACTCAATAAAGTCTTTTTTCACTATGTTTTTTTCGGGGGTAGAGGTTTTTCCTGTTTTACCCTTCTGCCCTGTTTTGCCCCTAACCCCTTCCCTTTGCCTCAAATTTTTGGCAGAAAAAATCTCGGACGCACTCTCAAAACAACAAATTTTAATTGCAATCAAACTTTTATTGTAGTACGATTTATTTCATGTGGAACATTTAAATAAAGTTTTTAACTCGGTTCATCATTTAAACTCTGTGTTTACAGGCTTGGTTGGCAGAGCCCTTTATGGCTGCTAGGGAGACAAAAATGATCTACAATGTTTTAAATGTATTTCGTGTTTTTGTGACTTGGAATAAAAATAAATGCGATGAAATCACTAAACAATGTAAAATATATTTTGTATATTTTTAATACAATTATAAACAATTTATCATAACATATTGCACAATGCAATTACATAAAAATTAATAAGTCACAATGGTATACACACTGTCATAAATATTTACTGAAGCTGTAAGAACTCCAAGAATAAAATTAATCAGTTTATTTATTGCTACTTGAACTTAAATTTTACCAAAAATTTTAAATTTTGATCTACATACAAACCACTTTTTTAATTTTTGTGAATTTTCTTTATTATTTTTATGCATTTAATATCCTTCGTAAGATGCAGATCAACATATTAATATAGCGCCCTTTTTAAAATTTGGGTTGCAAGAAAAAAACAGGTTAAATTATGTAAAATTATATTAATACCATTTGTTGCGTCTTTTATATTTATTCTACACTATTGTTTGCCATAAAATATCGCAAAAGTAATTAATGTATTGAAAATTAGAAAACCGTTATCGACCACTAGAATGTCAATAATCCAGTGTTACAAATTCTGACGTGTGAATTCGGAACTATAAATTTATCGACCGCCCAGAAGTAGGTAGTGTACGTGCACATACTTAGTCATAGCTTCATGTTCCATGGCTTAACACAAATAAAATCTCACATCTAAAGTAACTCTAAATTCATAACATCTTAATATATCTTAATATATGGCGCATAAAATGTACCACTGGGGTCCCGTATTTCTAGTGTCTAGTTCAAACATCATAACTTGCCAACAGAAATGACTACTGCAATTCAAGTTTCATAATGAGTAGAGAATTCGTTCGTTGCGTGTATAAAACCACATTCAACTTGCAAGGACATGACCGCTACCTTGCTGCGAGTAGTGCCGGAGGGAGATTCAGTACTTCCTTAGGACGTATACATCGTGGTAAATAACTGTAATGATACCAAATTAAGAAATAAACTACCGGTATTTTTTTATTTTCTCTCAAAACATTATCAGCTTTGAGCAGCAAAACATGCACGTGTTACGGATATATAATTGTGTACATAGATCACGCAAGTATTTCAGCTTAGGTTTGTGCAAAACACCTCATTTGCTTTGTAAAAGATAAGATGACTTTAGCGTTCCAATGTTAGAAATAATTTACTTATTGCGTATGTGATTTCATTTGTGTACTTATACGTATGTTGGGAAGTGCCTGGTTGGTAAAATCGCAGTGTATTCCGTGAATCTTGATCGTTTGACATTGAATGTTTATTAAAGTTTAAGCGAAACTGTATTCGTTTTACGGGGAACGGTGCACGCCCGTCTGTCATTATCAATAATTTTCTCGCTACACAGTTTTCAGAATGCGTTCTTGACATTTTTGCTCTAAATATGAACATATTTTATCTCTTCAATTTAAAGTATGAAATGTCAAAATTATTCATCCGCCGTCAGAAACAACTGTAGCTGGGAAAATTCTGTAAACTAAACCTCCAATCCCTTTGAGAATGGTATATTAACAGTGTCCCATCATTTATATGACGATTGAAAAAAATGGGGAGAAATAAGTTCAAAAAATAACAATCTACGTTTTTAATTTGTATTAACTTATTTACTAGCAAGCCTCTGCAGCGATATTTGTTTGAAGATTTTGAAAATAAAAAAGAATACTTACATTTTCTTTAGGAATAAAAATATACCATCGCAAGTTTAAAAAGGTTATTCCATGCAATAATTGCCGTTAAAAAGACTGATTACTTGCGACATTCGGTCAAAAATAAATGTTTTAACCGTGGAGCTTATTTCCAATTTGTACGGAGTATGCCGAACTATTTGAAAAGTAGGGATAAGTGAATGAGTCTATCAGAAATAAATACAACAGTCTTAACTGTACACTCTTGCGCACCAAAACTGATTCATGCAAAGTTACGAGACATGTTCGATAATGTGTTCGTCTACATCCAAAGGGACGCGGTGGCCGAATGGTCAAAGTATTTGCCTTCCACCAAGGCGATATGGGTTCGATTTCTGGAGGGGGCATTTGGGAATCGTGCTGGACGATGCCGATGGTCGGCGGGTTTTCTCGGGGATCTCCCGTTTTCCCAGCCCCATCATTAAGGCGCTAGTCTATATTCACCTCGTGTCACCCCTCACCCGCACTAAAGGCCTCGAGGTTGAGCGCTGATTAAAATATCTAACTCACTCGTCCATATCCACGCACGTGGTTGCATGCGTATGAACCTCACACGTTCTTATAGGCAGACACACGCGTATGTAGTTAATATCTAGAGTGGCGTACATGATAGGTCCTTTTTTATTCCACATGACTTAAGGGCGCTACCTACCCGCGGGGAAAAAAAAAACTCAAAATTAACGGATCTGTAAGGGCGACCTTGAAGTGAGCATCAAACGCCACATCGTCACAACGAGCCAAGCGCTGAAATAGCGTACAAGATTCCGGCCGCTCGACTATTACTTATTATTTGTGGAAAGTCAGTAGTAAAGTTCAACGCACGTCTCAATCTGAGTTTCACATACGTACTGTTAGTAAATTTTTAAGTACGGCAGTCTGAAAAGGTAATTTTTGTTATGTTTAAGGCCTTCGAAACAGTATTTGTAATGAGCATGACATTCCGACCCTGTCCGAAGTGGGTTTTCTTCTCGTACATGGCACAATGGGTAGAAATTATGGTTTATAGCGGGAAAATTTGACTGTTAACTGGATTTTAACACACGTTCAGCTTACCAATATATTACTGGCTTTAGCTTGTACCCAACGTCACTGAGCCAAAAAGAATCCCGATATTTTATTATCTGATGCCAGTTATTAGTCTGCAGACAGCTACGTTGTGTCAGAAGTATATCACCGAATCATATATGTTGCAACAAACTACAGTATCTTCAAGGATATGTTGGTACAAAATATTTTTGCGATATATCATCATTTCTAACAATTGGTGAATAGTTTCGTTAAAAGAATCCTGTTTACGAACACACTGCAGCTTATTTTAAGCATGTGGTAGGAGGCAGAATCGTGTGTGTATGTGTGTGAGGAATACTTCCAAGGTCTACAAACTCTGTCAGACATATGCTTGGCTTTCAAGTGCAACCTCGAAAACCACAGCACCTTGACGCGATTACAAACAAAAAAGAATAGAGATACGAGTATAAGAGCAAAGCGGATAGTGTGCGTCGTTAACGCTAACCTCGTAGTAATTTCCTTGTTCAGAGGTTGGGTAATTGAGTCGTCACCAACAATTCCGCGCACAGCAGCAGTCTTGGCCATAACTAGGTTTCAGCAGGTCGGTGCTCGAAAACAAGCACTGGAACAGTGGGAAACCACCTTTCTTGCACGTCGAACCGCCGGAAGTTCCCTGGCGGGAGCTTCATTAACGATTCCTGCTTGGGATTGCCGTGGTGTCGGCGAAATTAGGCCAGTGCTAACACTATTCAGGCATGTTAATGGCACAGCAGACGACAGATTGAAGAGACCTGGATGACCTGATAATACAGCGGTTCCCTCGAAATCCGTGAACTACGTTTACTGTCACCGTCAGTTATCAAACCGTTTAGTTCGTAAACAGTAATTAATTATTTTGGTTTTAATGCGAAAAATATTAAACTGTTTTTTTATTCTTTTAATTTTTACAATTGTTTATTTTAACTGTAGTTGTAGAAAAATTAAAGACAATTACGTAGAAATGTTTCGCTGGGCTTACTGTAAAATTCGACGTGTGTTTTCAATAGTATTTTAAGTACATGTTCAGGGCGTTTCCAGGCTCCGTTTATGTGGAAGACTTATAGGCAAATGTAAGTACGAAACAGTCGCCACAAAAAATATCTACAGAACTACTTACTATGTACAACTTACACACTAGCCACATGCACAAATCACCGAATAGTATGAAGCGACAGCCGATACATGTTAACTGGATAAGTTCTCAGTGTGCGTGAGTCATAATATCTGCTAAGGAAAATGAATCAAAATATCTCACACGCGTTTATACCCATTTGCGGCTCTACAGTGATCGTTAAAGCATTTTTTCTTTGAATTGGAAATGCTATAAATTAAGAGTTTTGTGCAACACTTGTAAGTATGAAAATCTTGATGTAGAAACTTTGAAAAGAAATGTGAGTGTGCAATACATCATTATCTTAAATATGACCCCATAAATCGATAAAATCACCACTGAATATTTCATAGAGGCGAGAAGATGTCAGTTCAGTGATTTTCACCTAGGATCTAGTGATGGACGTGATGCACGTTCTATGTCATTTTTAGCTATCTACACTTTTAATCCCAGAACTAACAAAATACGTCCACCCATCATAATATAAGCATATAATGTTTATGCGAATTTGTGAAGAATGGATTAACATACGTCTATATTGTATGTAACGTTCCAAATTTTTTCACTTTATAGTACGCATTTAATGAAGTGAGACTTTTAATATAATATGTCACAATATTTCCTCAGTACTGTTCAACCTTTTTGTCACCCGCGTATGCCAGGTGAATCGCTCTTTCTCTATTTCTCATATACTTTATTAAATAAAAATCTATCTCTCACGTACTTTAACCGACACATACGTTTCGCTAGTTTGTCGTCATTCTTCTCAGGCTGCTGTGCTGCTCCTTCGTCGTTCGTTGCCGTCTGGATTATTTGCCCCTTCAGTGTCTCGTTGCTCGCCACCGCACTGATCAAGTCTTCTCAAACATTGGCTCAAACGATCTTAGTCCTCGGACCGCTTTATTTATAGCGGACGCGACATATCTAGATCGTTCTTGCACTCCCAGTGACAACGCGATAATAGTGGCCGCATCCAGATGATTCCAGTAGGCGGGCCGCATTCCCGTACCCATCTCGTACAAACTTTACAATGTTACCGCGTGACGTAAACTCCTACCCCCATGCTAACAAATAGTTACTCTTCCCCCTCCCTTAAAATTACCACTCGTGAAATATAAACATGTATCTGAAGAATGGAGGCAGTAAAACAATGGCACGGCACAGCACCTACACTGTAAAGAAAAACTTCCTGAAATATTTGGGAAGTAATTAACCTGAACACAAAATGGAACAGTTACCATACTTCCATCTTGTAAATATGCAAACTTTTACAACTGTTACAATACAAGTCTGGTAACTTTAGTATATATTTAACTGTTTTATAAAAAAAGGTTTAGGAGTGCTACCGCTCATTCCTGGGAACCAGTTCTACCTTCCCTACTTTCTTAGCGCCCCTATACGCACGTGTGGCAAATTCACAAACAATTTTTTAGAGTGTATTCTAACTCGTACTGAGGTTAATTCTACAACAGGTTGGAAATAAAATGTGTTTTTATATGGGAATGTTCGGCACAGGGAAATGTTTCCCCGCTGGCCTGAGTGGCCTAATAAAATGTGAAACCATAGTCAAATTAATTATTACTAGACTTGGAAATGAAAGAAGTTATTTAATGTAATTTTGAAGCAATAATCAAGCCAATTTTCGGATTTTAATTATCATCTCCATGCAACTTTTCTATGACGATAGCTCTGTGATCGCTCGGTATAGGCCTCTGAGCGATACCAGAGCACCGAACGGCAGTATTTGTTCTCGCCAAACTAATAACACTAAGGGCCGATATTATAAACCTCTTTCGTGTGACAACCAACTGCTATCCCTATAGAGAAAACATTGGTGAGCAGTTAGTTGTCATTCGAAAGAGGTTTATAGATACGGCCCTCAGTATTCAAGCCTGTAGTAGAACTGATAATTATCGCACCAACAACTATATTACTCTCGACTGATAGCAGTACAACCTTAGAACGGAATATTATAATATTAGTCATACTCTCACATGTTTAGTTGACGTTTTGAACCTTTGTTATAACAGTTGCGTTTTGGCAGGTTGCCAGTACGTTCAAGATTTCACAATAGAAATGTGAGGCAGAGTTTCGTATCGATACAAAGCCAGTTTCTTTTCTCTCACATGTTCATATTTGAAATTATGTTGGTTGTACTAGTATTTAATTGCACATGTATGTGACTCTTATTTTTATATTCGTACATTGCACTGACTTTGCGTTAAATTTGCATGTTTGATTGTGTTTTACAAAACACAAATAAATACTAATAACATTAAATAACGGTTAACTCTAAATCGCCGCCCTTTTCGTCTGTTTCGTAACTATTTTCCAATGTATTTGTAATACTTTCATTTGTAAAAAAAACACTGGTTGATATTGGTTTAAATGTTAGTAATTCAGGGTAAAAAGTGTACATGTTACGAGAACTAAAGCTTTATAGATACATTCCCGTAGTTCTGTTTGTTTTATCGAAAATAATTTGCATATTGCCATGAATTTAATTTGTAGCTCGTCTACAATAATTATGTTAAGAAGGTTGCGCAAATTAGGTATCTTAATACGTACTATACAATGTTATAGAACGGTAGTCTCTGTGAATTATAACCAACTAAAGTAGTAAGAGGTCCTATAAACGTCAGTTTATTATTTAACTAAACACAATATTGTCGGTACATAGTAGGTCAGTCGGAATGGAAAGAATGCGATTAGGTACCAATTAGTAACCTAAAGCACGTTTCACAGTTTATTCACTATAACCAACCTTCAAATCGTTTTTATACGTTCGAAAGCCTACACTTCGATTCCGTTGGGAAAAATATTTTCTCTTTTTTTTTTTTTTGTGTGTGTGTGTGTAATTTTTTATTTTTTCCTATGGGCATTAATTCAAAATACCTATCTAACTGGACTAAAATAAGAAAGAGCAATTTCATAAACCAAAAGACAACTAGTCGTAATGAAATTGTCGATAATATTCCATTGTGGATCTGACTTCTTTGTTCTTACAATATGACAAACACACGCACACCGACATTATTTTTGTTAGTCAATTTTTGCTAGTCCGTAAGAATGAATATATTTTTACTACAACCACTACACCGTATACAATTATGAAACACTTCGTCCAATGTTCAATTTGAAGCTGTCATTTTACTTTCTTTCTGTGCACATGTATAATTACAGCACAAAACGGTTGATTGTACTATATGAAAATAATCGGCTACATGAAAAGTAATCCATTCCGAAGGCATCCTCTTATATATTTGATAGTTAATTAATTAAATATCTCCATCAATATTACGTGTTCGCTGTTCGCAAATTACCGAACTTCGTAGTTATAACAGGACCGGCGTGGCGCTAATCCCATCTTGTTTCTCGTCTAGTGGAATGGAACTTTAGAACGGGCAACGACAAAAAGAGACGGCGATAACGTGTTTAATTGGACCTTTCAAGCGACAACGCGAGCGTGACAGAGACAGACAGCGCTGTTGCTCGTCCATCATTCCAACTCATTTCTAGGCCATTCAGGACGATGCTAACTCCCTAATTGAATTTGAATTATATATGCGCGTCCCTATCAAAACACAATGCAGCATTCAGTGCACATGCCTTTAAAGTAGGCCTATTGTATCGGAATATCTTTGCGTTTGTGTTTCTTTGCCAATTCTGTTTTCGATTCCTCAGGCAGCTAAGAAAAAAGTACGTCCTGTCTACCGGGAAACGAATTTAGTGACACATATAATTTTATAAAACGTTAAAATAGGTGCACTTTTCGAAGATTTAATTTTTTATTTGTTCCAAAAACCTTGTACTATGCCATCAATATTTTTGTATAAATAAATGAAAACTTGCTAACAAAAATAAGTGTCGGGGAAGTATCTCACAATTATTATTCAACTCTAAATATGGAAGATACGTTTATTTACCATTTTCAATACAAATTTCTGTTTTAGTGGTTTACACATTAAGAGCGATTCGTAGACTGTAGAAATATTTCCTTCATTTTGAAAAAAGTTTTTTTTTTCTCACTGGCTTAACTGATGCGTAAATATTATTATTATAATTGATAAAATGTTTTATAATTTTATTCACTATGTTTTTCATTTTAGTGCTCTAGGTTTAAAAAAATTTCTGTTGTGTAATTTTTATTTATTTTTTGTCTACCTTATGTGCACAGAATATATTCAGTTCTATCAATTTGCAACTCGTTGTTAAACATGCAGCTTGAATACTGGCAGACTTTTAACTAACTATTATGACGTTAAAAATAAACATCAACAAACACAAAAGAAAACATTATTCACTGGTTTGTTGGATGCTTTATATTGAATACGTCACAAATTTTCACTGTGTTCACGTAGGACTGTGAAATTTTCTGAACAAGCTATAATTATGTTCAAACTTGCACAAATATTGTTTCACGTATTTAAGTAAACTATACGGCTGTGAGAGTAAAGAAAATGTAAGAAAGTTTTTAACTGACCCTGTGTTATACACATATAATTTTCTTTCGGGTGAATAAGCGTGTATTCTTACTATTTACCTTTCTTGAAAACTATCGTTATAATTTATGCAAAAATGATACCGTCTGTATGTAGCTGGGCCATGGTTTATTCCCGAGATCACTGAGACCATTCGCAACCGAGTTCTTCAACAAATTTTTAACTGGCCATTATATACAACAAGAAGACAAGGTAACGATGCAAAGAGTAGTGCCTAAAATATACTATTTCAAATGCTAATTAAAAAAGAATTACAGACAATCTATTGGACAATAAGACTAATTTATAAACGCCAATACCGTGTGTATCAAAATAATCTCCCGTAGAAAGTGATCATTTATAATATGCATGACCACATATCACATTATCAATTAATACCCAAAAGTGAATTTCCATAAACCATGAAGATTTACATTCAAGCACACAAATAAAAGTGTTACTAAGAACAATCACAACGACCCGAAATTGCGAAAGGTCAAGATAAAAATTCAAAACTGGTTTACAATAATAGCTTTGAAACTGGGAAAGGAAAATCTGGGAAAGGCCGCAACCTTTTTAGCCTGAAATCTTATACCCTCATATAAAACAATACCAAACCTAACCAAACATATATTTTTAGTGTTCGAACGGTGACACTTGCTTATTTAATTTCTGAAGCAAATTAAGAGCGGGACCGACGTAAATGTAACACTCCGATGCCAAAATAGTGGAAAGAAAATAAAAAAAATTATAACATGCTTAGTTTTAACTGAAAATAATTACATTAATTTATAAAGTTATAATAATCATGGTATGCATAATAGCGAAACATATTAGTAACCCACTACACACGCAAGCAGAGTGAGCCTTTAGTATATAATAACTGAGAGTCATGACGTGGCAAGTATCATGATTTACTTGTTAAATTATGTCTGGCTGTGCTAATCACTTTGATTTATATAATAATACTGCATTGAAAAGATAATAACATTTCAACATAAACGAGAAGTTACCAACATAACAGATAAGTCTACTTTACTCAAAGTGAGTACAAATTAACCCTGACGGTTAAAATAGTTTACGTACATCTAGGAATAACAAATAACAATACTAATTTAGACGTATGATAAACGAAAAATACAAAATATAAGTCTTCTTACAAAGTAATATACGCGTAATTAGTTTGATAGAAATAGTGAGGGAAAAAGGTACTTGATGAATTTCTGACTTAAAGATAAAAATTATCACCGTTTTCAAAATTTTACCAAAGGATGGACGAAATACATGAAAGTATAGTCAGGTAACAAAGTAGAATACGCGTTCCAAGGTTAATGAACTTCGGAAAAGCATTTCCTCAAATATGTCATATTAAGCTAAAATATAAATATGACCACGATTAAATAATTTGAACACTTGATTAACGAAATGCAAAAATGTCGAGTCAGCACGCTAAATACCTTAAACGTGGCATACTTTGCACCAGCATGTGTAACTTTGCACCACCAAAGAATATATTTTCTATGCTGATACAAAGACAAATGGTTGTATTCGATGGTATTAAATTACAATTTTTTAAATATCAAGTCGTGGTGTGCCTTTATTTCACTAAGCGACCAAGAAACAAATATTTTTGGTGGTGCAAAGTTACCCATGCTGGTGCAAGGTGTACCTAACTACGGTAGTATAAGTATAGTACTGTTAAATAAAAATCGAAAAAAAAAATGTATTTCCTCAGATATGTATATAAAAAAACTAGAATATTAAAATAGTACGGTAATATAAAACGAACGAAAAATGCAATCAAAAGTCAAGCCGAAATTCCAAGCTGTATATGTAAACCATGCTAATTAAAAACATAAAAAAAATGTTTCTCAGTTTTGTCAAACTAAAAACCAAAACCAACAAAATTACCGAATTAATGAAAATATGTTCCCAAAATAAATCAGCTAACGAAATTGGCTAAGCGTAGTAAATTTGACGAAATTCATAAAAAATATTCCTGATATATGACATGTTAAGTTGTAAATATAAAAATGGTCGTCGTTTTAAAAATACAAAAATGCGATGAACGAAATACACAAAGATCGAGTCAACTAACTTAGTAGTGCATGTGTATAAAGATGAAAGAACTTCAGCAAACTATTTCCCGAAATAAGTCGTATATACAAAAGAAATATCAAATGGTCACATTGTTAAATTATGAACAATGATAAATAAATACACAAAATTGAAATCAGCTTCACGCGTAGTATGTGTGTACAAAGTTTGATGTTATTATAAAAATAATATTCCCTGAAATATGTAATACTATGCAAATACTGTAAAAATGGCCGCCATTTTGAAAATATGAACACAAGATGGACAGAAAACACAAAAGTAAAGTTTTTTTTGTTTGCTGTACCAAGTTTGATGAAATTATGAAAAGCTTTTCCAAATGTGTAGTACTATGCTATAATTATAAAAATGACCGCCATTTTGATAAATATAAACAGGCTGAACAATGTACACAAAATTAAGTCAGATGAAAATCTAAAATACAGTTCCTTAGATATCTAGCTTGATCGAAAAATTTTAAAATGTCCTCCGTTTTAAAAATATGAAAATGGCGTAAACGAAATATGTAGAAGTTAAGTCTGGTTTCTGTGTACTATATGTGTACAAATATTTTGATGAATTTCGGTCCACGAAATAAAAAAAAAGTTTTTAGGGACACACACACCTTTATATATATATATATATATATATATATATATATATATATATATATATATATATATATATATATATATATGTGTGTGTGTGTGTGTGTGTGTGTGTATGTGTGTGTGTTTTCTAGGCTACTTTCCGAAGGAAAAAGTAGGTATATCAGATCATCTCTTCCTGTCTGTGTGGTCTTTGTGTATGGACACACGCACACACCTAAACACACATACACACTCACACATATGTATGTGATCTCATAAGCCTGCTCTTTCCTACGGAAAGTAGGCTAACAAGTACGTAGAAAAATTTAATTACTTGATTTTTTTCTAGATTTTTTTACGGAAATACCTAAATGTACATACTTTTCAGGGTGTTTAAAAACGCCGTAAAAGTTATTACAGCATTTGGGCCTTACCGAGACGAACAAAAATATCAATGGTAGCGCATAATACGTACGTTCAACAGGTATGCCGTATCCAGTATGACATGTGTACGTTCGCTCCAGGGTACCGAAGTACCATAACAGAGAATCCCCGCCCAAATTTCGCCGATACAGTGTTATATGCCGTCTGCATACACCCACCCGTATTCAATTTCCCTGCAATCTCGAGATTCTAAGACTACCATTATGGTTTCCAGCGGGTCTATTATGACCGAGCGACGAAAACTTGCGACTGGACGAAGCTTTACGTTGCATCGTGGTTTACACAGCGTTTTCGTAATTGTGACCATCTCCTTTTCGAGTGTCGCTATATTTTGTGAGTACGCAAAAACTTGTGCGACAACGCACTCTCGGCGACGGCAGTTGGCAATACTTCTGAGGACAAATTTCTGTCTTTAAAAAATATTCCAAAATCTATGTTTACAGCAACATAAATTTATCTTTCCGTGATTAATTATCATCCTCAACGATACTGCCACCTACCCTAATAATAGGTGACGGTTTGTATATACTCCGATATATGACGGTAAGGTTTTTCGTCACAAAGTTTAGTTATTTTTAGCAATGCTGTATTAAAGGGAAGCAGTGCCTTTGAAGACATTTTGGGAGGGATATAAAATGAAACTAATTTTAATACGGGAAGTAACATAAATCATTCCCATTGTGCCTTTAAATTACAAAGAAAAATCTCCAAAGATCATTCCTCCAATGCAATGTCGTTCACAGTAACAAATGAAATATAGACACATGCCATTTGTAGATTTATTTTGAGTTAATATTATAGAATGTGGGGTTCTTCTGTATTACTATTTGCACTGTTGACATTAAGACAGAAGTCATGAGATGTCATTACTAACTAAATTTTAAAGACTTGTTTCTTGCCCAAATATTACGTCTACATAAAAGTTAGTAAACATTCGCATGAAAAATTTTTTGTTAAAGTAATGTATCGATATTACAAAAACATTGTTATTAAAATACTACTTGTTACGTCAGTTACTGTAATTTATTGTCTCCTAATTTTATCGCGGTGGCCGGTAAGGAAAATATTGAACGGGCGAATTTTACTCTATTAGTTTAAAACACAAAAGTAAAACTTTAGTGACTTAGAATTGTAATTTACTGAATAAATGGACACAGCAAATAATAAAAAAAGTAAAATATCGGTTGTGCAGATGTTAGGATCGATCCTACGCCCCAAATCAAGAGAATATTTCCCAGCAACAGCGTTTACCAACACTCCAACACGACGCTGTAAGAAGCACATCTGTAAAATGATACCCATACAGTTGTTACACGTTGTTAATACTCTTGCACAAAGTTATGCCGTAATAAAGGTGATAGTTTTGTAGTTTCGTATTTTTAAAATGTAAATTGTGAAACGAAACATTTAACTCAAATGTAATACGCGATCGAAAACTACGTTTCTTTTACAGAAGTCGTGTAATTTTTAAAATAATTTGTCGTATGTATTCGTAAAACTGATTTGCGTGGCTTAAAAATTGATGTAACATATGAATCGGACACTTTCTACGCTAATTAATTTAATAATAATTGCTTAAGTATATTATTGAAATCTACTTTGAGTGTCGTAGCGCGCCCTCGAAACGGCGTGATCGCTTGCGACAGACTTCGCGAATGCTCTGCGATATATATGCGTCACGTGGACAGTTTACAGTCGCAAAGAGAAGGAGCTGTAGTCATTTTAATCGCAAAGTCTAGTTTAGCGAGTGTAACGATGGCAGAACTGCCATAATATACCCGCAGTATGTTCTGGTAGCATACAGATCGATATAACAGTCGCAGTTGAATATGTCAATTCTTGTCCTTGCCGATACGTCTGTGTTGGCACGCGAAGGGAGGCACTGGCGCTGACCAATCACTGCATTGCGTGACGTCATAACTCACACCATGTGGCATAGGTAGGTCAGTAGAGCCGACCCTCCCATAGCTCAGCTGGTTGAGCAGCCGACTTTGGTGCGAGGGGTTCTGGGTTCGATTCCCAGGTCTGGCTGTATGTAAATTTGTGTTTGTCCAAATGATCTCATATAATTGTCTACATACGAAATTGTCTCAAGAAGGTAACAAATACGTCACATTGATACATGTAACCTAATATAATAGCTTGGCTGGAGGGCCGTAGGTCACAAAAATAAATAGGAATATTTGTATACGTGTTTGCTTCATTAATCGTACACGTAACCCCATTAGTCGTAAAAATTAATCATATTTCTACCAGAAATGTTAAACATAAATAAATAACTTGTAAGAAACGAAGTATACCATGTTTTATTTATTTCGTATTTTAAGTATTTAGGTTTTTATAATAAAGTTCTCTATAAATAACGTCCAAAAATTGGTACCATTATAATTAATTCATATAACTAGTTTTCAGGTTCCAAATACATTTAAGACGTATTTATTGCAAAATTCGACAGATTTATAAATTAGTTTTCGTAAATATAGTACCTATAGATTATTACTAACTGTGACTAGAACACAAGAAAGAAAATAAATTTTTATCATTGGATACGTACATACAATCTTAAAATTCTACAAAATTGTGTTACTAGTAAATAGGTAACTCGAATGTGGAAGGAGCTACAGTTAAATTTTTAACGTCTAGTAAATTGCAGATATGTTTGTTTTAATATGAATTCATAACAAAAAACAAGTTTGACTTTAGTGCTAAATCACTTCGTAATAGTGAAAACCTGTTCTTTTGTATTTACATTAATTCTAGCTTAACTTCGAATTAATATGTTGAACTGCTAAAAATATGTTTCCTCTACATCCGATCAGAATGCAAACATATCTGTTCGGAACATAATGTGGTTCGCCCATGTTTAAATTTAAATTTTTAAATGAAATTGATGATAAAATCAGCAGTTAAGGCGTTGCTGATGTTTGACCAAGATTCAGAATCAAAAGGAAAATTTATTTTTTATATCGCTGTGACTTAACGGAACTCTTCATCAAAATTTTTTGTGAGAATGCTACTGGAATCTAATCATTCAATTTAATTCATACTAGCTACTCTTGATGTCGTGTCATAAAAACATTATTATCCTTTAATGCTGTTAAAATTTGGCTCTTGAAGAGCTGAAAAAAAATTTGTTTTCATGAAGAAATTCACTCACAAATACTCCAAGGCATAGATAGAACCTGGTTATGAAGTGTATTTCAATAGCTCGCTCATGAGGAAAAGTCAAAATGTGTTTCGTTGACAAAGAAAATCCATATTATTGTCAGTGCAATGCAAATATTGTCAGTAATTCATAATAAACAGTTTGTGTGAAAATTCGACGGAAATCATGGTTTTGTTTAAAAGAGCCGCAATGATCTTGGTAACCTGAGGAAGTTTACCACGTAAATATGACAGAATGTTTAAGCTGATCATTGCGGAAATACATCATTGCAGTGCTACGACGTTCCAGAAAGCAAATAGTGAAAACAAAAACGAAAGAAAAACGGCTAAATCCAGCCGAGTTGGGCTGAAGTAGCCTTTTTTTTTTCCTTGCCACCACACTCTTACTTTCCTGGAACGACACAGCACTGCAATGGCTAATGTACACAATATTCTGCTTAATTGTTCATTATTGTGTTGTAATAATTATCCTTGCTTTCGGGAGGACCCAGGTTTGTTTCTCGGATCAGACATCCCGATTTCCATTTTCTATGCTTTGTTTTTTCGTAATCACTCTTAAATGCCTGACTATTCCAGTCGACAGGGGATCAACTGAAATAGCGATCGATTGTAATCGATTATCAGTGACGAATCAAACACATTGTTGAAGTAGAGTGACATATCGTTCCAGGTAAATTCTGAGATGGTCCTCAGTGTATCAAATCCAAGGCCTCGAAGCTGTTTGAGGTCGTGTATAATACCAGATGAAAAATTAGTGAAACATAGTAGTGCTTAACAATTTATTAAACTGTATTTATGGCATGAACAAAAAACGACATGGCGGGTAGATGAAGATAAAGCTGGCCTAGCAGGGGCTGTAGTACGCGCACTCAATGCCGACGTTGCCGTCCTGGGCGAACTTCACCTCGCCGACGTTGCGAAGCTGCTGAAGACGCTCGACGGCGAGGAACTCGTCCTTGGGGGCGACGAGCAGCAGGGGGAGGTCGCAGCCGGCGAGGCGGGCGAGCGTAGCCAGCTTGAGGTCCTGAGGCGCGGAGATCCTGGAGATGGGGCGGCCGCCGACACGCAGCAGCTCCGCCGTATAGCGGAAGGCCGAGGGGCGGAAGACGACGGCGGAGAGGTTGCGCTGCTGGGAGCTGATCTCCTCGTGCAGGCGGCGGGTATGGGAGCTGTCGGCGAGGGAGGCTACGCCGCCGGGCGCGATGTACGCCGTCAGGTTGGAGCGGTTGGAAGCCGGGGCGTAGAGCACGACGACTGGACGGTCGTAGATGTCGCTGAGGCGCGCGCCCTGCGGCGGCGACATGGGCCGGTACTGCTGCGGCTCCGATGTGTAGATGGGGTTGTAGTAGCTGCTCAGGGGGCTGCTGCTGTAGATGTTGCCCGGGGCGTAGGGGATAGCCAGGTTGATCAAAGGCTCTGCAACATTAACAATACACAGGATGTTTCAAGACAGAAATTGTTAATTTAGCGCGGTGATATCATACGAAAAAGTCGAAAATGTACTGTCAATACATTTCCGTAAGTTAAAATATAGTTCGAGTATTGCGACCATGTAAATCAAATTAAGTTTTCGTTTCTTTAAATGAATTAAAAATTATTGGTATTTATTTTTTGAAGCTATACACAGCGTTGTTGCTTAATAGGCTAGTGAGTGATATTATAATTTAAATTTTATATACCATTTTCAGGGTAGCATTACTGCCAATATTTCTCACGTAACCAACAAATCTAAAACATTGTCGACGTAATATTCAATATGTTATTACCACGCAAGATTGACGCAACACACTCGGTCCTGACTCGAAACCTACGTATTAGTTACAGAATTATGACAGACGTGTTTGCCAACGGTAAAGTTAATTCTAGTATAAGTTAGACCGACAATTTAATTTCTAATGGATGAATTTGGCACGGGATAATTTTCACTGCTTGTAATGTTGGTAAACGGGATATAAAATGCGATGCCGTAACAGAACTAAAGTTAGCTAGGCTAAATAAAGAGAAAAATTGTATGATTTAAATTTATTACTGCAAAACTATGTCTTCACAACCTTTAATATTTAGTCTCAAAATAATTGAATAATTTTAGTATCTCAATAGCATTCGGACCAGAAGTAAGTTAATGGGATGGTCAGTCCTGTTTTGAACAGTTTCGAAAGCGTATATTCAATTACTTAATTTGAAAGCTTACGTTGTTTATGTATAGTATAATTTTAGCCGTTTTTAATATTTCGTGTAACTATTTTTCTCGTTTGGAATGAGTCGAATTATGGCCAATTTGAATTCATTCAACTGAGTTTTGCTAGGAGCAAATCCGACCTCCCAATGAAGTAAACGTCTTGCCGAAACTTGCTATAATATGTTTGCATAATTTTTTCACGAGTATGTTATGTATGTGACTGTGGTTTGTCATGATACGTAGAATCACGGGAGAAGTTTCTGCTAGTATATGTTTTCATAGGCTTTCTTAGGTTGTTCTAAGAGCAATTTCTGAGTCGCAGCAAAAATTTTCAACTTCTATAAATTTTTAACGTATCGTCATTTGTAATGCCATTTTGTATTTATGTTGTTTACATCATAGTTCTTCTTTTAATCCCATTTCTGAACATTTAACTTCGTTACAGTACAAATAAAATTATCTCTGACGTCACAGGCAGTGTTATGTTCTTCTCAGTTCTATTCTGCACCTGTTACCGTACAAATAATTGATCAATATTTTACTCCGTACGTTTATACTGGATAGACTAATAGAGGCATTCTATCAATAGTAACTTGAAATAAACAACAACCTTTCTGACTATGTGATTAAACGTGGCCAGAATTTTAATGTCACTCAAATACATTTCACTCCAAAAAATTAATTAATTTCAACTTGCAGCTGTATTTTACCTATAAGCAATGTATAGTAGCGAGTAATGTATTTAATAAGTTCTGGTATATGAGTTATATCTTCACAAATATTCTCCTATATTTCTGAAAAATTGTATATGTTATTTTATAAGGAATTCTTCGTGTAAACATGGGAGAACATTGAAGGAGAAATTTTGGTTTCTCTTTTAGCAGCCAAGTTATTTTATAGTAATCATAAAATTATTTTTTGGTGGTCACAGTGTTTTGGTGGTGAAAGCAAAATATTCTTGTGATGAGTACAAAACGTATATGGCGGTGTGGAGATTAACAAAATATTTTGTAACTGCCACAAAGTATTTTTTTGTGTGTAGCAAAAGTTCCACTGTAATACAGAGTTCATTTCAAATGACAGTTTGCATTTATTTATTAGTCAAGGCGTGTAGGAATGCGTAAATAAATGACAGTACCCAGACCTCGAAGGCTGTATATTATCTGTGTGAACAGTGAATGGTACTGAGTTAAAATACAAATTTTCCTGGAACATCACTTACCATAGACGGTGAGGCCACTTTTCTGGGAGGCCGCAGCCAGGCCTAGGACGAAAAACAGTGCAAACATCTTGGCCTTCGTACTGGAGTAGCGCCTTGTCCAGAAACCTTCTGATGCTTCCCCAACCAGCAGCCGCAGCTTTTATACCCTGCGAGAGCCTGTTTTCATCTCAGAGGACGAAAACACTAAGCCCTGATAAGCAATCGGCCTACGTCGTCTCGAAAACATTTTCTGCTCGTAAGCATCCAAGCGGTAGAAGTTTCAACTGTAGCTGTCTGAAGATACATCTACATTATACAACTACATGAGTGTATTGGTAAAACGTTGTAAAACGTTATATTACAAGTCCAACAATAATGTGATTTATTTTTCAGCGTTCGTTATAAACATGGAATTGAGCATGTTATACAAACATTTGTAAAACTTTTGATCTTTACCTGCTATGTTGGGAAGCACGTCACGTACTTTATAGCACATAATTTTACATAAATACTTTACCTTCGCATTTTTGCAATAATTAATGAAACTTTAACTGTTCTCTTGCTCATTTTGGAACATGTTATACAACCTCGTAGTATAACAGAATATAACTTGTTTTGCTATGTACCCCAGACGCAGAATGTGCATATTCCCTTGCTGGCATAACTGTCTTTATGACGCCTTTCAGTAAGTGTTTATTTGGTTCTACTTAAAACGCAATGACAGGCCGCACACAAAATACAATAATTATACCATGGACATCTTGTAAAATAAATTCGGGCCGACCAAACATTTAATTTTACTTCTTCTACACACACATGACTTAAAATACAAATGGTCTTCATGTCTCCTCTACAACGAGGTCATTACAGACGGTGACGCACAACTTTACACAAAAACATGAAGCGATAGAGGAATTGGCCACGGCCTTTGATAAGGAACCGTCTGGAGCGAGTTTGGGAAACCATTGGAAAACTAACTCAGAATGGCAGAAACCGAGGATAGAACCCAGTTCCTTTCGAATGCGAGCACGAGGTGTTAACAGTTGCGCCACATGTGAGATTATTTAAGAGGGAGTGTTAAACAGTTTTATTGTATTTTCAGTTTTTGAGCAATAACGTTTGTTCAAAGTCTATTATCAAAATTGTCTCTTCGACAAAGCATAGCATATAATCTTGGTATACTGACATAAATAATAATAGAATCTTTGATTAATAATCACGCAGAATCATTGCAAGAAATTATAGGTTAAATTTCAATAATGCTCTTACAATGTTTCCGCATGACAAATTAATGAAAAGATTCCATTATTATTTTTGACAAGCAGTTTACCAAGAATGTATCCTAAGCTTTGTCTAAGAGATAATTTTGATAATACAATCTGAGCAAATGTTATAGCTCAAAAACTGAAAATAAAATAAAATTGTCTAAATATCTCCCTTAACATGTTTTATTAAGGCTCGCTATTCCGAAAGTACTTAGTAATAAAAGCGAACAGGTGAAGTAGGCAACTTAGGGCCGGTTTCTCAATGTCTGATTAAAGCCTTGGTTAGCTAATCCTATGACTATATTTAACCTATTGATTAAGTGGTGATTAAATCTGAAGTGTTTCTCAACGTACTTTAATCTTATGTTTAGCTAAGTATCGGTTAAGGTAAATGTGGCAACCATGCAATGGCATATAAGTTTGTGATTGGCTGCAGTAAAGCTTTTATTTGTTTATTTAGCTGTGCTGGTTAGCAGTGTTTGTATACGTAATGGAAAAAAATAAGCGGCCGCGTGCCGAAAATTTTTTTTCTGTGCTGAAAAATACGCCCGTATCATAGAATAAAAAAAACTGACGCCGTAACTTGGAAGCATAAAGAAGATGCATGGAAGAAAATCGAAGTAGAATTTTATTCATCGAGGACCCTATATGTGTGATATAACCTACACAATTATGTAACAATAACATAACCTACAATAGGTATTATAACATACAAAAGTATCGAAAAACATGTAAAGTAATCAACAAATTTATATTAAGAACTTTTCAATCCAAATTCCTTGATCATCGTAGGTTTTATTTTTTTGGAAGAAATAAAAATATTTTTTTTATTGCCATTACCCAAGATACGTAATATTACGTACATCTAACATAGGTTTCCAACCAATTATGCAAAATAACGTATGGGAGTATAGAAACATCAAAGGCATGTGACATAACTATCAAATGTTTTCACATAACCTACAAAAGAATATTACTTACCAGAACGTACTAAAGTTTATGGGATATAAACAAAACATGCAATAAATAAGTACACACCTGTCTGTGGTCACTTCTAGCTGTACAATTTTTTCTAGTAGTGCTAGGACAGTATTTTTACTCAGCCGCAATCGCATAACAAATTCATGGTCATATATTTACATGTGACTTGGGCGTTCCCGAAAAAGTCTTGGCCTGTTCATGAAATCTACTATTTCTTCATCATCTTCTTCAAACAAGAAATTTAAATCATCTGTCATCATAACCTAAAAATGGTCATTGTTTATAATCTTGTTTGTTTTAAAAGTCCTGTTTAACTCTGTAATCAATACCTCTACTTATGATTAAAATAACCAATGGTTACCGACTTCTAACCCATTGATTAATCTTAATCGGTACTTTAGAAACAGATATTGCTGCTAACCATTGGTTAAATTTTAGTCGGAAGATAATCAGAAGAAAATCAGACATTGAGAAACCGGGCCTTAGTAACAGCTAGATAGTGTAACCAGCAAGTGGATTTCAAGTTGTGTGTAGGTTAGTAAGCTTGTGTGAGCATTGCCACATTTGACGCTCTGTGTGAGGTGTCCGCTAGACTTGATATTTTCATAATCGCAGTAGGACACGCATCTTGGAGGTTATAGATTTGCAGAGCTCTTAGATATCCATTTAGTTTGGGTGCAGCTGACGGCAATGGCTCAGAAGCGGAGAAAGTGTACTGTCAGAGATTTGCTAACAGACGTCGCCACGCGCAAGAAAGTTCGCACGTATTTACCACCACCTTTTATGGGAAACATGCTGAGGCGATGCCTCCCATGTGGAGGAGATGATTGCGAGCATACATAGGATGAGTCAGGATGGTGTGGGTTAATTTTGTGTTGTGATATTGTTTACGAAAAAGAAAGTCGAAAAAGTATTTTCGATTTTTCCATGAAATGACTTTTATTGGGAGTAATTCTACCCTTCTTTCCTGAAACTCAGCTGTACAATTAATTTTCTTAAATTATAAATTAATATATAAATTGTTTAGAAACTTCTCTGAATAGTGCCAAACCGCGACAGTATTTTATTGAATTAAAGGAACGTGACTTTGAAAAGGCGATTTTCAGGGCAGCATTACTACTACTTGCACTAAATTCTCTTTCCTGACAAATATAGATCTCATTTTCGACTTACTTTTTAAAGGATACCGACACAGATATTGTCACACTGCGTCCTGACACATCCGTATATATATAGGCCGTTCGCGATAAAGTGAACACTGCATAAAGTTTTCTTTCAGTTGTTTTGTAGCCATAATTTAATATTTTTACTATGAAAACTTTCATGTAACTAAAAACCAATGTAAACAATTAAACAGTCTCAAAAGTTAACATATATTGGCCCAATAAAACATATTTCTAATAAATTACAAGTTCTGCTGAGTGCTTAGTTTATGGTGAACAGCCTTTAACAGACCCGCATAAACACTTCCAGCCTCAAAGTTACAATCTCAGTAACATGGGGCCAAAATATAACATCCCTTGTTTTGTGTTGAAGTATTTCATTTTTTTAAATATTATTCTGAGAAGAGAAGCGTGAAATAAACGAATACAGCGTGGATTATATTTGTCTTGCGCAACAGTACAAGCATAGCATTTGAACTTCCAAAGAATATTCAAGCCGCAATCAATAAAACAGCTTTCTTTTATTTATTTTAAATTCCTGATCTCCTACACTGATTGCGGCCTAAATATACATTCATAGTTCATCTGCAATGATTGTACTGTAGCGTAAGGCAAATATAATACACGCCATTATCGCAATTTTCAAAGTTTTCTTCTCAGAATTTAGAAAAAGCGTCAAATAAAATAATTCAAACGCTGGGCGAGACCCCGCCTTAAGAGGTAGTGTTAGATTCAATTTTCGAGTCCTAGCATTTATTCAAGTTTTATCAATCATCAAAATTTTCTCTTCGACAATACATAGGTTACATTCTTGATATACTGTTAGACATAAATAATAATGAAATATGTCATTAATGTGTCATGCAGAATCATTGCAAGAGAATTATAAGTTAACTTTCAAGAACGATTACAAGTCCAAAATAAGATGAATATGTAACACTATTACGATCTCCAAAATTCATCACAGATATCTTGTATGCTTCAACGTTATCACATTTACCAAAAAATATTTTAGAACAGAAGTTATTGCATATTAGCATCTAGCTCTCCCCCTTGGTTTTATTCGATTTGACAGTCATTTTCACAATATCTTTTTTTCGGACGAAAAACATTTTCTGCATGTATAAGAGGTGAATTTTGCTTCAAAAATACATGAAAAAATTTTAATATGCTGTTATCGATTTTTAATGAACGTGGTCGTTTCCTCATAACTATTAGCGTTTTTAAAATAGCCCTAAATAATCCTATATCAATATCGGCCTCACCTACACGAAGAAAAACGTTAGTAGGGACATAAATGAAGGTTTGACAGGTACCCGGCTACACCGAATATTATTTCAAACATTGTATTCCTATCCCTGTTCTTGCCAGTACTCCGGAATGGGCAGCGCCCTTAATTTATTTACATAAATGTTTTGTAACTACGTTTTCGTAGTCGTTTTGTGTCTCATTTTTCACACTATTGCATCCATATATCAGAATTTTTATGTGAAATAAAATTTTTGTAATGGTTACATTTGAGGTGACAAAATATCATGGGTAAGGTTTAGAGTACCTTGGTCAGCACTATTGTAATATTTGTATATTTGTGTAAATAAACTGCACCTCCACATTTGTCACAAAAAAAAAAATGTCATGCAAACGTACAGTGCTTCGTAAGAGCGATGCATGAAAAATTACAATATGTTTAAATTCATAAAGCCTCATAACTGAGCGATTAACTTCTGTTTAATGTGAAAATAAAAAATACCTACAGCCAACGTAACACGGAAAAAATAGTTGTTGCTACACAAAATTTTCATTAAATTTTATAATGCTGAAAATTTAAGAATTTTTACTTAATTGTTAATATTTCAAACAAAAAGTTACTTTTGTGATTCTCTTCCACCTTAAAATATTCGATGAATTCACATCAAATACTGAACACACAGCAGAGTACAGAAGCAATTGAGTTGTTATTTATTATAAGGGAATTTTTTTCGCCAGTGCATCTACTTCTGAAAGTAAAAAAGAAATACAGCCCAGCCCCAACTTGTAATCATTCGACCAGTTTCGATAGTTTTTCACGTCACCGTCTCCACAAACAACGCTATTAACGAATCTAGTGCCTGTCCAAACAAAGAAAGTGCAGACAATTGTAGTTTTTTGTAGAACAGTCGGTTGTACGCTTCATCTCGCCTCTTAATAGCTTCATGATGACCACCTGCCCACGTATAGAAGACTGGATAAACTACCATTAGAGGCAATTACTTTTCCCGCAACAATAAAAATTATTGTCGAAATATTGTTATCTTAATTAACGTCTTCTGAGAAGAACAATAAGATTGCGCAGTTAACAGCAGTTGAGATAACTACACTTAAAGTTTAATTTCTTATCGATCGCTACTTGGGTCTTCAACTGAAAATATATTACTGAAATAGCAGACGTCTTACCTGGCATAACCGATTCTGGTGATTTAAAAATCGTAAAATAACTAACGGGCGTTAAAGAATCCTGTGTAAAATTCGGTAGGAAAAGTGACGAGGCGAACATAATGAAATTCTAACAAATAAACATATAGCTGTATTTCACCTTAGAAGAAAAATATCTGCTAGGCACTGTAATAGCCTAAATTGACTCGTAGCTCAAGTTCATGTATTTTAATTTTTTTTTTCGTAAATAATCCAAAATTTCCAGAGAATTAATAAATTTGTATCTTAACAACCCGTCTTGTTATCTTTGGAATAATTAGTCAGCAAGCTAGGCGTAAACGAATGAAAGAAGAATGTAAGAAGGTTTATCAGAAAATATACTAACGTACTGGCATACTATATCAATACTTAAATACCTTTTCATGATATGAGTCCACTGAACTCTCACGGAAACATCCTGCCAATCAGTACACATTAATATCAAACTATTTACTCGCATTATGTTACCTAGAAGTCCCACGTTAATAACACAAGCTTATTTTATGTTTGGTTAACTAGCAGTATCGTACAATGTCACCTTACTATCTTGGAAGACCCTGAAGACGATGCGAATGAGCGTGCGTCACACTCGTCAACCAAGGTTTAATATTTTAACCTTTACTGTGCAGCATCAGTTAAAGTTATTAAAGTACACTCTAGACCGCTCTTAGAGACGTCACATATTTCCCTAGCTCTATTTTTCCCTTAAATTCACTCAACAAACATAGGAAATCATTATCTCTTAATCCAATTTACTAGCACAGAGATCTGAGGTGTGTACACGAAAAAATGAATTGTTTTACGAGAAGAGTAAACTGTACATACATGATCTCTACTAATAATTCGTTCAAAAGCAGGTGGCTTGGTGCCAAGCTTTTTCGCGAGGCTGCTTTGACGTAAAAATAATGTAGTTCTGTTTAATGGTCTGATTTTCTGCTTTCTGTATTAAAGGAATTATTATCTACGTTTAAATAAATCATCTGTTATACAGTAATAAGGCACACTATCTGCTTCTGTCCTTTGGCAAATTTTGGTTGGTTTACTGTAGTCAAAAACTGTCTATCAAAATTATTTTAAAATATAATTCTTAGAATTGTTTAGTGATATAATAATTATTAACCGGTGACACTCACTACTTCCCAAATGGTTTTTTTTAAGTAATATATATATTTTTTGTTACTCGGAATTATTACTGTTCTGCGCCTTCTTATTTAAGGCAAAAAATTTGCTGCTGATATCTTACATTTTGGGATAGTATTTATCTCGGCGTAAATTTTCGCACAATTACGTTTCCTATTTTTAATTTCTAACGTCCAATGACAGTATATCACTGATGTAAAAGTACATACCATGGGAATAATATATGTTCGTAAACTACGCTTAGGTTACTCTTTTACGTTAAAAAATATAATATTGTAAAGCTTTACTGATGTTCCACTTATACACTACTACGAATTTAAATGAGAATGACTTTGCATGTGTAAATATATTGCAAATAGGTGTATGATACATTTTCAAGCTTTTTCTTATGTTTAAAAAAACCTGCTAATTTATTTTAAGCTACTTCATAACATAATACTCCATTACCAGGGGTTAATATGCCTCATCAAATAGTAGAACATTTTGTTCAATTTTCCTTTAGACTCTGTTTTCCTCATCATAGATCTTGCAACCTTTGACCTTTAAATATACCTCGGCTGGCCGTATGTCTATAAAATAACGTTGTAAAATTTATTATAATAATATAATATTAATAATATTCGTCATAACATCACTAACAGAAAGCAAACTGATAGTATAACATTTGACACATTTTTCCCATAGTTCAGAACTGTCTCCTTTAGCAAGAGTCAAATTTAAATTAATTAGTTTCTTAGCCATCTTAAAGAACTTTAACGTGAACGTATTTTATTAAGCATGGTGGTATGAAATTTTACATTTTTTCAACATTGTCTCAGTTAAATACCAAATGTTACAGAAAATTGCCATGTTTTGCTTTGTAATAATGAACATAGTAATAATGAAGACAATACAAAATTCAATAGTACATAACTCGGAACGAAAGTGGTATAGTAACAACAAAATAACTCTTAGGAAAAAGAACACTGCATTTATTTCACAAACCTTACTGCAGAAAGACAAATTAGAGTTTTATAATAACGAAATTAGATACCTGACATAGATAAGTGATTTTGATCAACTTCTCAAAGAAATAGTATTTTTTCATCGCCTTATTCATAACCGTATTACTACACTTTATTTCGATCAAGGCTTTATTGCATTTATGTCAAATTCATCGGCTCTAAATCGTAAAAATACTTAGAATTTAGGTAAGTAATAATATGGAGCTCTCTTGTCGAGACTGACGCTGTCTAGTTGTTTAGACAATTTTCACGTTCATGTATTCATAACCACAAATAATTGTCACACAGTAGGCACATAAATTAACTATATTATTAGCATATATGACTACAGAGCAACTATTTGAAAACAAAGCTATTGGATTAAGATTCGTATTTTTTCTTATTTAAGGTAGATTATATAAATTTCCTGTTGTAATGAATAGAGGTACGTGAAATTCGCGGATATATTCTAGGTCAGGTTGGACGACGGTTGTCTCGACACACATTTGAGTAAGTAAATAATTATCATCGTTATCACGTGCTACCCTCTTTTACGGCTACAAGCCAACGGATACTCGATTGTGGCAAGAACGTGTATAGGACTGAGAAATATAGACTGCTGCCAGATGAATATGCGACATTCACGCACCTCTAATAAAATTGTATCCTCCCTGAAAGCTTAATCTTACAGCAAAGTTAAGCAGTTTCTCGGAGATGAAGCTATTGGCTAGATGGTGGGTAAACTTCACTAGCCCTCTTTCATAGAAATGTGCTGAACCATTAAACAGGGAAAGTTGGAATTGTACATCATTGTAGTAAGAACGATAAAATAAATAAGGTCGGTTTTTTAAGTCTCTCAGATTATATCGAATCACTTACATGCCAAATTGTTTCAGTACCATCTAACAGTGTGTATTTGTACAAACTAGCCCTATGTTTTATTAATTTAGCCTAGACATTTACACATGCCATCTTTGACACTTATTCTTTAATACACCTGTGCTGACAAACTTAAACTGTTAAGCATTTATGACTCGAATAATAATGATAAGGTTGTATTTTGTGCCACAGAGATCACGGTCATAGACCAACCAGTTTGCAAACGACATATTTTTATGATTTATGACTCATATGGACATAATTAATATCGTATGTAGACATGTGCTGAGTACAATCCCGGGCATATCTCCATAGCTTCGAAGAAAAATTTCCAACAATGCTGATAAGATCAATAATATACATATACGCATATAAAACGATTTCTCAGCTGTTTAAGGTGCACTTTAGCCTATATATTAAATAATAATGTTAGTGACATACGAGTTAAACCTCAACTGTAGGTACATCGGTTAGTAAACGGTGGAAGATGTTTTCTGACTACCAGAATGTGTCTATATGAAGCGGGTCGTTTTGGCTACCCGCCGGCCAAGTTTGAAATCTCTAAAAATGTATTTCGGTTGTACCCAACGATGTTACATGGGGTAGTAATATCCATCAGTGCTTACAAATTGGCTTCCTTTCGCATTAGTACACAGATATATTGACAACAGCGTGAATATTGTCTGCCTGCCAGTTCTTAATTCTCTGTGCCTTATGGTACGCAAATTGCAACTAACTACTATTATAACTGTAATGTTTATAAATTTAGCTGTATTTTCAACTATCGTGCGCCTTAATCGGCAGGTTTACAAGCAAGCCATGGAAAACTCCAATGAGAGCAATACGACATCGCTTTTTAGTTTTCTGGGCCTAAAATTATGGAAGAGTGGTTACAGAAACCTACATAAGTACAGACATAATTTTTTTACATTTTTTGTTATTTTATCATTCTTAAAGTTAGCTTTCAAGTTGTAATGAAATGCGTTTTATCGATTTAATGATGCGATAAAATCTAATATAATCAATAATTTTTTAGCTTAATTACTGAATCCAATTGCTTAGGGTTCGCACACAGTAACACGAATGACTTATATGATGCTGCTTTGACAAAATATTTCTTAGCAATCCAAAACAAATAGTTTTCTTTCTCGAACATATTATAACAGGCCAAACTTGTCTCACATAATTTACCAATATGTGATATAGGAGCATTATTTTTTCTCATACGCACATTATTAATCGGTTACAGTATTGGGTTCCTTTTGAGACAGCAACACACAAGTTTACACAAAGAAAGGAACAATAAGCGAAGTCTGGCATATATTCGCCTGGAGAGTTTTCGGAAAACCATGGAAAATCTAACTCAAAACTGCCAGAGCCGGGTTCTCCTGAATGAGAGTCCGACGAGTTATAATTGTGCCATATCGCTCATTCAAACGCACTAAATTAGAAAATGGTGACCAGAAGATTCTAAATATCACTACGTTTGATTAACGCATTTTGTAATGTTTTACTTACCAAGTACCTTCCCAGTTAAATTAATTGTGTGGTTGGAACTGCAACGTAATGTAAAATACAAATTTTTCACTCATTTAAATATTGGTATCGTAAACGTTTAAAACAGATATGTTCCCTTTTATATTAAAATTAATGTGCCTAATTCGCCAGAAATCAGTGCAGAAATTTTTGAGATATTATGTTAACACTACATCCCTTTAGTAGGTGCTATAACAATATCATGTTGAAATGTGGCAAAAGTTATTATTGTTAAATATATAAATACCTATTGGTGAAGTTAATCAAAATGTGTATATGTGTAGAAAATACTGTCATAAAAATTATTCCGGAAGTTCAGCTGTCCGAAATAGAATTTTTAATTATTACCGTAGCACTTAATTTACATATAAAAATCTATAATCAACCTTTGTTGAAGCAAATTTTGGAATACATGCAGTCGAAATTAAAAGTTGTGTTTGAATCGGACCAATAATTCTAAAATAGAACTTGAAAACATATTTATTCCTTAATTATTACATTACAAAGTGGCGGCTCTTACTGAAATCTAAACTTGGATTATACAATGTCAAAATGTTGAATTAAGTTATAATCTCTTTTTAGCTTTCTGAAATTGAAGCTTGGATTAGCAGAGATAAAATATGAATATCGGTTTTAATAGTTTAAATGGTTTCTTAAAGTTGACATAAAAGCTTTCTTTGTTCACGTAAAGTTTTATGCTAAATTAGCGGGCCTGCAGAAATAAACAATTCTTAAATCCAGTGGAGAATTTAGAAACATATTTTTGGGGGGAGGAAGGGGGGTTTGCCCTTGTGTCATTTTATGGTTTGTAAAAAATACCAGCCATCTCAAAAGTGTGGTTGTTTACTATTACACATACAAGTAGGACACATTAAATGTACTTGGATCATAACATAATAAAACTTCAGATTCCCTGAGGCGACTGGACATACTTTGGCTACATAATGTTGGTCACGATTTTTTTTTGGGGGGGGGGAGCCTTCAGCTCGGTATCCCCCCCTTAAATCCACCCCTGTTTGAATCCAAACATCCGTTGTATATTATAAAAATATATAATTTGTTTGAATCTGTTTAATATTATCCAAAATATGACTTAGCTCCAAAATATACAAATCACGGCAATTATGAAGGTAAATACTAGGTATGATCGAAATAGAAATACATACCTAACGTAGTTGTTAAATCTACACACGAATCAAGTATTAGGGAATTATATTCACGGGCTCAGAGGATTTCAAATCGCACATACAGAGAGGCACAGAAACTATGAAAAACCATGGAGGCAAAAAAAAAAAAATAACAAAATTTTGTCCCATCGATAAACTGCACATAAACCTTGAGCTGTTTGTACGGATAATATTTAGTTTACAAACATAAAACTGTAAAATTCTATTAAAGCCAATATGCTTCGGGAAATTATATGAAAACACAAGTGATAAATTATGGGTAATAAATTAAATGGTCATCTGTGTTTTGAACAATTGTGTAAATTACCATATCATAGTTAACAGCAGAATTTAGATATTCCGTTTCAGATTCATCGTTAGCTAATGGACCGTGTATTCGGTCATCAGCTTGACCTTCAACTCTGAAGTCGCTGGTTGACGACAGAGCTTCTCTACGTGTTTACGAGCCACTGATAACGGTCACTTAACGACTACTGACCTTCAGTAATCGACACGAAAAATGTTTTCGTCCCACAGTCAACAATTCTCGCAGTGAACGAGACAGCAAACATAGTTCAGGTGGCAAGTTGTTTGGTCAGAACGTGTGTTGTCGCGAACACAAAGCTCAGGTTTCCTCATCCGTATACATCTATTCATTCATTGTCTTCTGTTCCAGCGAGTAGTAATTTATTGGACAAATAGTCGGGGCTTGAGTATGCATAGAATAGTGCATTCTATAACGTGCGGGTCATTGAATTAATGATATGTATATATGTATGTAATGTGTGTATACATGTATGAGATCAAAGAATTCCAACATCGTTTGACCGCTATCCCCTAAACTTGACCCACAGAATACATACTATTTTTATTGAAGTTTCCGTACTATCAATGTTACTATAACTCGTCAACTCGCTATTAGATGGCGCTGCAGCGCATAAACTTCTATGCCATGAAGTTGAAAGAACTGTGCAATGAGAGTGAATGACTGTATTTAGTTGCTTGGACATACTCCATTGCGAAATGAATAACAGTAAAAAAAAACTAATCAAATAATAGAAGAACATAAGTAAGTAGAGTATGCTTTAGTCAACGGGATACATACACAACACGAAATTCCAAAAAAAAAAAAAAAAAAAAAAAAATTGATCGGTACAAAGACAGTGTGTTTTGTTTCGTCTCATCGTTGTGTCGCATGTCAACTGGTTTTTTTTATTAATTTATTATCTGTTTGTTCCTTATTTTATTTGACCCGATTCCATTGTTTTAAATTTCATGTTGTGTATGTATCCCGTTGACTAAAACATACTCTGCTTATTTATGTTTTTCTATTATTTCTTTAGTTTTCTTCGACAGTCATTCATTTCGCAATGGAATATGTCCAAGCCACTAAATACAGTAAACTTCTATGTCGTTCAACAGATCATGAATCGTGGTATACGTAGATATCTGAACACGGAGAATATTTTCGCGATATCATATACTTGTTTCTCCACGAACACATAATATTATCAGTCATATGCTTTAACGTCCCGATTTCATAGTACGCAATATACGTATGTATAATGTTACGTTTTTGCCGTTGAGTCATCCTTTGTACTCTTATCACGTCACGAGATAAAAAGTGATTGTATAATAAAATTGGAAGTGGTCGCAAACGTACTGTAGTTCAGAAATTTTTATTGTACATTTGTATACTTTTTATTTATGTATTCAAACAGGCAGTGTATTCATGATAACCTTGGAAGTCATGAGTATACAATTTTCACATTCCCAGAATAAATAATTTATCACCTGTATGTGATGAGTAGACTTTATGTAAGCAAACTCTAAAAAACAATCATTTAAAATTCGTTGTGCAGTTTCAATAAAGCTAAGTAACTAAGGTAATGTGTTCAGATCAAATTCTTACACTTATGAAATAGTTACATTAATGGCAAAAAAATAATCCTGTTCCACATAGCTACTAATTCATGATAAGGATATAACTAAGTATTATATTTCACGATTAGTTAGAACGAAACCTGAGTTTAATCTTTAAAAAAGATGTTAAATATTGAGTTTTTAAACTATCTTACTACATTATTATAAATAGATTTATCACCAGAAACAGTTCGCGTGCTTTATGTTTGTGGCAAATTCTCATTTTTACTAGCGGGTTCAATTAAAAATGGCCAGCGGTAATTAATAATCCATCAGCGTCAAATGTCAACCCCATATGGTCAACCATGAGTTTTAAAAAATTGCCGCTTAAACGGATTTTCACAAGAAAATTGTCAAGTGTAATCTGTAAAAACGAAATGTTTTCACTGCACGTGTTAGCATTATGAACGTTACACATATGCGATTACCGGGCTGTGAAATTTATGTTTATATGCGAGTGTCGATGTATTCTTCTCTCTTTCGCCGAGAATGTCCACCTTTGTTATGCTCCAAACTTCATAAAGAACTATACTCTGTCCACTCTAAGGTTGCAACAGAAATAAAAATTGCTAACGAATTAAATCAAAGCAATGGGATTATATTTTGATTCCTCAGATTATGATTGTGTTGTAGCATAGTTGCATTGTATTTTTCAATACTTCAAATAAAATTTACGCTGTGCAAAAGTGTTATTGACATTCGCAAGAATGAACTAGCTGCAACCTTAGAATGGATAGAGTATAGCAGTCCACCCACGGCATTTCCAGCGTATAATGCTTGTACAACACCAGAATTTGTCGCCAGTGTTATTCAAATAAGAAACAAGTACTAATGAATATAGTGTTATAAATAGTTTGCACAGCAAAATGTAACTCCACATAAATTATTTCATGATGATCATACAGTAGTTGGCAAACTAAATGTTTCCCATTGTAATTGTCTTGGTATTTATGTAAGCATCTTTCTAAAGAAAAACAACGCCTCGATATCTCAGCTGATTAGATAAATATCATGGACTAATCGTAAACAAATTAAGAGCCATTTCACCCATTATGAGTCAAATTTCGAAAACCCTGAAAATTACACTTTAGACATTAGTACATGTATCTAATTGAAATTAAAATCCAAATGATAATCCGTTTAGCCAAAGCTAAAACAGCGATTTAATTTTAAATAAATTTCATTTCTCTGCAGCTCTGAGTGATCGGAAAAACAATGAAATTATTTTACGGAAATGAACGTAGTCATCATCGTGAAGCAAAAAGTAACGCTTTTGACCTTCGGATATGATATCTATCGAGAATTCATGTAAAACACATTCCACGTAATTTCACCTCCTAGGGGCTAGACTTTCTGGAAACCCTTTTACTAACTTCAGACTATTTTGTGTATGTGCCAATAAAGTCGAAAGCGTGACGATAGCCTTTTGAATTCGAGAAATACTGACTACACTTCTCATCCCTTTTCACTACCTCAGTTGTCGAATTTCAAATAAAAAATCAAGAAATTAATATTTTTACTATTTAAGCAACGATAATTCTTAAGCAAAACTAAAGTCGATATCTGAAATTTGAGTGGGATTGAAACATACTGATGGTTAATTGATAGTACATAGCTCTCTCTGTCTCTCTCTCTCTCTCTCTCTCTCTCTCTCTCTCTCTCTCTTACCTCTTTGGGATGAAATATGGAAAAATCCTGAGGTAGCAAACATTTAAAGTAGGAATCACCCTGAACAAAAGAGAACTTCTATCGTCTGGTTCGAAATATATAAACACACACATATATGTATACATATACATATTTATATATAGAGAGAGAGATAGAAAGAGAGAGAAAGAGAGAGAGAGAGAAAGAGAGAGAGAATAATCTAAAACACGTTTCACGTATTGTGAACCCTCAAAGGATAGAACTGTGGAAAATCTTGAAATCACAACGTTAGTCCATTCAATTAATAATAATTTTGAGTCATAAACAACTCTATATCTTGAAGAGTGTGTTACATATCGAGGGAAAATCGGAAACACATGTTTCCTCTCTTCACACCCACAAGAGTAGAATTTTGGCAACTCCTTAAATTCCTTAACGTGTATTTGCATTGTCTCCCATTATTTGAAGACCACTACGATAGCGTGTCAGGTTCGAACTATATCGACAATTCTTTGAAAACATATTTCACCCATTGTCACGCCCTTAAAGGTAAATTTTGAAAGATCCCGTTTTAGTGCACGCCTACGAATTGAAGGGAGGACACGCTTAAATTTTCAAGTTTATAGGTCCAGCGATTTTGTCTAGGAAAGGATATTAATCTATATGAATCTGCGTAATTCCTAATATGTATATTCCTTTTAACTTCTGTAATTTTTTTCTCTGAACAAAAATAACGTTACAAATATGTATCATGTAGTAATTTTTCAAACCGTATTGTTTGCTAATCCAGCAAATCTGGGTGCGAAAGTTTGGCATGAAAAGGGTAATTTTCTATCCATCAGTTTATACAAGATGTTTAGAAACTATATACCTTGCCTTACAACTTTCATAATACCTACTTATGTCTATTCCAAAACATTCTGTTTACGTGTTATTTAACAAACTAAATAATAATGTGTTCCGTGCTATAACTCGCAACACATTGATTTAACAAAAAACAAATTAATGAAAAAAGTAAACCAATATTTTCATAGAATGATTCTGCTGTGACTTCTTCTTTGGATGCACCGTTGAGAAAATCTTAAAAACCCGTTTAAAAAGAGAGCCGCTTAGGAAATTAACTCAACTCCGCACACTTTGATACTTGCTTACAAATTTTCCCTATTCATAAACCTCTTCACCTCACTCCTAAACGATGTAACGCATTCGCTCTGTCGTATGTAGACAAAGCTAAAAAAAAAAAAAAAAAAAAAAAAAAAAAAAAAAAAAAAAAAAAAAAAAAAAAAAAAAAAAAAAAAAAAAAAAAAAAAAAAAAAAAAAAAAAAAAAAAAAAAAAAAAAAAAAAAAAAAAAACCATTTTTGTATACCGCACATGCGGAGGCTTAAGTCAAATCCAAGACCGCCTTACTAGATTAAGTTGCGCAGATTGGTGGTTGGTTATTAAAACATGGATTAAATGCACTACTTTTTTTTTAAGTATTTTATTTATTGCACATCTTCCATTCATTTTACACTAACTTTTTACCAATTATAATTCCAGTTCATACCACAGAAGTTTTTATTATTTTTCTGCAGTCATGTCATTGCATTTTATGGCTTCCTAATCCACATTTTTAATGGTAACGGCCAGTACATACGTAAGGAAATAATTAAAATACAAACGCCAAGTAACGAAACGTGACGTTCTAAGAAATTTTGACCTGCAATGAATGAAGAGATTTTGGTCAGTGCTAAAACAATGTTTTAGTGCTGGTGAAGAGCGACATTAGGTGAGAATAGAGTAATGAGAGAATGCAAGTAGGTAAATAAACGAGAAAAACTGTCCGGCTAACAATACCGTCAGCAACGTTTCCCATTCAAAAAATCGGTATCGCCAAGATCTTTATGCCCAAATGTAACAACTCGACCTGTATCCATATAATCCAGTTGAAGTGATAAATGTAAATAAAACAAAAACTACTTATATTTTTTCTTTGAATGATTTTACTGTACAAAATATTGTAACATTATGTTTATCAGTATTTATTTATGTCCCATGTCATAGCTTGGCATATTTTTTTATATTTATTGTCAAGATAAGAGTCGCCCATTGATTAATTTATGCATACCAACACAACGTAAACAGCACATTGATTAGGAACTGAAATAACTGTCGTCATATTTTAACTAACGTCAATGAATTTTAATAATTCCAAGAGTATAGTTCTTCAAAACTGACGATAAAAGCTGACTATCCATTGGTTCCCATTCTGAACTTGTGGTTAAAATTTTTTCTACAATATCAAGGTTATGAATGTTTCAAGTATTTCTTTTATAAAGTTGTTCACTAAAACGGCGAGATATTAAAAGAGTAAGCTACTGCGGTACTTATACTTAGCCTCTTTTGACATAAGCAATTTTTTAAAGAGATATCTTAATGATTGTGTAAACATGAATTTAAGTTACGTGTTTCAAGGCAACGTATTAATCTGGCAGTACAAAAAGCAACAGTTATCCCCATATCATATCATAGGGTAATGGAATTTATTTGCGACTTCGGTGAAGAAGATCGTATAAAGTAACGAAAATTTGGATGTGGAATGAAAAGGTGTTCTCGGTAAATATAACGTGTAAATCGGGATTGGATATAACAAAAATTCTAAAACAGCCGAAACCGAGAATGGATGTAGTGAAGATTTTAAAACAGCCTCTTTTCAAGTTTAACAAGTAGATCTATACAGAACTAATCAGCCTACTTTCCTTTAGTGTATATTTTGATAACAGAAATGTTTGCTCAAGGGCTGTAGGGGGAGGAGTTATCCTAGGATTTTAGAACACACAGAAAAGAATGCCAACAAAAGCAATATGGTGAAAAACTAAAAAATTAGTAAACATACTGCAACAATTTGTGTAGAATTA